>PPHD01019936.1:0-13874 GCA_002909625.1 Bambusicola thoracicus
TGTCTTGAATTGAAAGAGGAGCAGCCCCAAGCACCAGGCACCTGACGGGGGAGAAGGCAGAAGGCAGGGCTGGGAGTCTGCCTGCTCCAAAGCAGGAAGCCAGCAGCCAGCTGGGTGATGTACACAGGGGTGGATGAGTTCCTTCTCTGGGAATGCAGTGGGTCCTCCCAGATCAGGAGAAGCATTGAGCTGACAGTGAGACGGGGTCAGCTGTCACCTGGCTGAGCCGTGGTGCTGACCATGATGGCAGGGAAGGGGTGACAGCCCCTCCTCAGGACAGAAGGGCTGCCTGCCAGCTCTGCAGCGGTGGCTTAGCTACGGACAGGTAGATCAGATGTATTGTCATGAGTCATGCTGTTATCATTCAGATAACAAGACAGCCGATGACCTTTAAGGTTCCTTCAGACTCAGATGATTCTGTGGTAATGCTTTCCTCACTGCCACCAGAGCACAAAGAGAGGTAAGGCCTTTTTTCCTGAGCTTTAGCAGAGAAGTATTAATTGTGAGCAGCTTTAGGTTTGTTTTGACAAATGCTTGTTTACTGGAAGTGTTTGAGCGTGCACAGTGAGAAACAGCTGAGCATCACAAATGTTGGGGTGTGAAGAATTCTGAAAGTCAGATGGTCCACACTGTGTCTTTGTATCATGTGGCTTTGTTCGTGCTGTCTTCATTTTGGTAACGGGGAAATTGAAATGATAACAAGATGCCTTGGTGACATAGTTGGTAATATTAAACTTGAGCTGTCTTTAATGTTTCACATGCTCATGTTAATATGTGACAGCAATGGATTGAAATACTGAGCTGAGCACTTCTTAAGACATGAAATTCTGAGATTGTACAGCTTAATTTCCATTGGCACTCGGAGAATTTGGTGCTTTGCTGCATAAACTCTTTGGAACTCTTGATATGAATGCTTGGTGTTAAATGTGTAGGGGATGTCCAGTTCATACAGCCATGGATTTCAGGGACAGCTCAGGAGCTCGGCGTTGCCCGGCAGGTTGGGCTGTTAGTGCCCTGGGATGGGACAGTTCAGTTTCACTGGTGTGGCAACCAAATGACAGCTGCCCATAGTACATCCAGTGCAAGGCCAAGCAGTAGGAAATGCCAGAGAAGAACTGAGTGCAAGGAACTGCATTGATTTCCTGTATTTTGCCATCTTCTATTGCAGCTACTCTAACCTGCTCTACATGGCCACCCAGATTGCCTCTGGAATGAAGTATTTAGCATCTCTGAACTTTGTGCATAGAGATCTGGCAACCCGGAACTGCCTGGTGGGCAACAACTACACCATCAAGATCGCGGACTTTGGCATGAGCAGGAATCTGTACAGCGGGGATTACTACCGCATCCAGGGCAGGGCGGTGCTGCCCATCCGTTGGATGGCCTGGGAAAGCATCCTCCTGGTAGGCACTGTCTGAAACCATCCCATCTCCCTCCCTCTGGTTCTCAGTGTGCCCCTGAATTAGTGATGTGTACTTAGGGCAGTCCTTACATCTGTGGATGGCCCGGTGGGATGTCTGTTAGGTGATGCTGAGCTGGGAAAGAAGGGTGTCCTTGCAAATACAGCACTTAGGCTCCAGGTAATCTGTGCTGTTCTGTTCCTGGCATTCAGGATTCCTGCTGGAATCCCAAGCGAGTTGCTGTTCTGTGCTGCTTCCCCAGCTGTGAAGCCCAGAGGGGCAATGAAATCTGATGAGCCTCTGCTGCTGAGTCTGGGCTTGAGGTTGGGCATTGGTTTTGTGTGTAAGGGTCCTGCTGGCTGCCTTCAGGAGACCATTCAACAGCCTGAACACATTCATTCCAGAGGCAGTTCCTCAATGATCAGCCCGGTCTCTTCTCAAGCTAGTTCACACTAGCTTAACCCTAATCATGCAGTTACGCTTTCTTACAACACTCCCTCTGAGTATACAGGAGAATTGTAGTTATGGCTGCCATAAAGGCTGATGGCCCCGAGCTTTTCTAAGTTTACCTTCTCCTCCTGGCTACTGCTCCATCTAAACTGTGACTTACAGTCACATCCCTCCTTCCTTCTCTGAGTACCTTCCAAACATTTGCAGGCTGCTGGGCTTGCTGGCTAAGCCTGGGCAATCCTGGCTGCTTGCTAACAAAGCTGCCCTTCAGCCCTGATTGTTGTCTGTGATTTTGTGAGTAGACTTTGGCTTCTTTTTGCTTCTTCAGAAACATATGTTTCCAAACAAATCCAGTTCGGGCACTTTTTTTTTTTTAAAGACAGAAAACAGGGACAGGGAGCAGACTGTCCCCACTCATACGTGTGCAAAGACCAGAATTATCCCAGCCTAAGAGCCAGCTCTGGCTCTGCTTTCACCCCTGGGGTTTTGCTTCCTGTTCACAGGCTTTTCTGTGCTGCAGTGCTGTGTTTTGGGTGGAGGTGGGCAGCAGCTGTCACCCCCTGCCCCAGCACACAGCATTTTGCTACAGCTGGAGGTGAATGCAGGCATCCCAGGAGAAATGGCAGTCCCCAGCTGTCTCTGAGACTCGCCCCCTGTTTCAAGAGGTTTGTCCCAGTGAGAGCTTCACCTCCCTAAAGCTGTCCTGGGAGTCCACAGAGATGTGCTGTTCTTGCCTTGCAAAGCAGCAGTGTTATGCTTCAGCCCCTCTGTGCATTGCTTGGAGCACGTGGGCTGCTCCACTGTCTGTGGAGTGTTTTCCCAGGTATGAATATTTGTGATCAGAGAGAACAGATTGAAGTAGTTTTTTGCCAGATGAGTGCTGTGTGCAAACCAGGCTTACTTTCTGTTCGCAGGGCAAGTTCACCACGGCCAGCGATGTCTGGGCGTTCGGGGTCACCCTCTGGGAGATGTTCATACTGTGCAAGGAGCAGCCTTACAGCCTCCTCTCAGATGAGCAAGTCATTGAGAACACAGGGGAGTTCTTCCGGAGCCAGGGCAGGCAGGTAAGAAAGTAAATGTGACCTCTCCTTTCTCCTCTTGTCCCTGTCACAGCCCAGTGGATCTCCCAGGGCCTTCCTGCTGCTCTCACATCATCTGCAGAAATTCTTGCTTCTATTACACGTTTTCAAGTGTGTCCCACCCTTACTGCCCTTTGTGCAGCTCATGGGACTGCCTTTCCCCTCCTGTAGTCCCACTGGAAGAACCTCCTGGCCTGCCCGGTGCCTGCTCCCCACATCATAAGCCACTCATGTTGCAGGCTGCCTTTGATGCCCTGACCTCCTTAGCTTTTCTGAGCTGTCCTGCACGACTCCTTTGCTCTCCGACTTTGTCAGATCTTTCTCCCATTTGTGTTTCTTTTGAAAGACAAAGAGCACTTACTGAGGTGGGGAGGGAGGAACTGTTAGTGCCTGAGGGTTAGAATACTCCCCTTATCTCCATCCATGCTGAGCTCAAAGTGCTGAAGGGCTTCTCTATGTCATTATCCTCTGGTTCCAGGCAGGACTGTACAGCCCACTGCTGCTGCCTTTGTATCCTTCAATAGATAGATCAGTGATGATGCTAAATAGAGCATGGCAAATGAGCACCTCCAAGGGTGGCTGTGCCCCAGCGGAGTGGATGGACAGTGGTTTGTTCTCCCAGAGCTCACACTGAGTACCAAAAGTTGAGGGGTTAAAGGGAAGTACGATAATGCAGGGTTTTATTCATCGTCTCCCTGATATAAATGGCTTAGTGGACAGTCTGAAAGGTCACTGTATTGAAGTGGAGGAAAGATGATAAATAAATCTGCCAACCTGTACTTTAGATAAGCTCTAAAAGGTGTTTTTTTCTTCTCTGCTAACAAGCTGTCACGATGCTTAGAAAGCCTCATGGGTTGTCTACGGTGAGTGAAAGTGTTTGGATTTCATTGTGGTGTGTTGGTTTGTGTTCTGTGTCCGACTGATCCTCCTGAAGCATTTGTGCAGCCCAGTGAGCAGCTCATGGCACGAGTTGGCAGTGCTGTGCAGAGCCACATCAGGTGGTGTCACAGCTCCATCCACACTTCACTGCTGGATTCACCTTGAATGGATCTCCAACATTGCATGACCGCTGTCTTGTGAAGCCCTGGGCTGAAGCTGTCCTGTGGCCTTAACTTAGTCAAGGTTCTATTCTGTTAAGGAACCATCACTGAACTCACTCTGTGTTTGTTTTTTTTTTTCAGATCTATCTGTCCCAGACTCCTCTGTGTCCTAACCCCGTGTTTGACCTGATGCTGAAATGTTGGAGCAGAGACATAAAGGACCGTCCCACTTTTGACATGATTCACCACTTCCTGCTAGAACAAATGGAATCAAACATTTGACTCCTGCAAAAGAGAGACAGACTGCTGGGAACAGAGTGACTGCGTGTCCCCATGGGGGGCAGCCAGGGCACCCCGCTCTGCTCCCTTGACTGTTCTGTACTGAAATGGAGACGTCCATGGCAGCTGCTGGTTCTATTGGCCATGGGTGACACACGCAGGACCAGAGGATCTCGTTCGGTTGAAAAATCATCTCCTCTTCTGAATCATTTCCTGGGAATACTGTGAGGGGTTTATTCGGCACCCGTACGCCTTTGGGAAACACGAATGCGTCCCGCCTTGCTGGGGACGTGGAGCTCTCCTGGTTGGGATGGAAGCTGCCGGAGAGCCGCGACCCAAGGACAGATTCTAGTAGTAAAGACTTCAGTCTCCTCGAACTATTCCATTCAATCAGATGGAAGTCTCGTGCACATTAGCGGGTGTTTCTGTAGGCTCGCTGCAGGCAATTTGTGTAGTGAGAAACTATGGCTGACAGAGCTAGGAAGCGTTTAGGGACCTGAGGACTGACAGAGCTGGATTAGCAACCCTTTGGGAGCTACACTATCAGGGTCTGCAGAGGATGCTGGTAGGGGAGTCCAAGAGCATGTTCTTTTTTTCCTGTGGTTGTTAAGCACTGCTTTTGTTACATACGTGCATTTTTTTTCCCCACACTGGATTTTTTTCTAGGAAAAAAAAAAAAAAAACAATTAAAAAAATGAATGTTAAAGGTCACAGGGAGGTCACTGTGATCTCCTGACCTGCAGATTAAGGCTAGGGTAGGGAGTTTGTATTGAGAAGTAGCTGATACTGTACTACTGTCACTATGTAGATTCATTAGCCTAATGAACTTGTAGCCACAATGGACTGATGTGCAATTAATCCTGTATAAGTACCCATTAATATGAGATCTCTAAGTCGACGCTGTTACACGTGCAGAGGGAACTTAGATTTGGTGAAACCCGATGGCTGAGAGCAGAACCCGCCGTGTCACAGCTCAGGGGGGAGGAAAAGGGGCAGAGCGCCCTCCGGCCCCTCTCCACGTGTGCACACCTGCTGAGAGGTGTCTGACACCGGTGCTTCCTCGCGGCCCCGTGGGGTTGGTGCTGGCAGCAGGCAGGCGCCCCGCAGCCCATGGGATGGAGCTGTCTGGCACCTGTGGGGCGCAGATCCACTTTGGCTGCTCCCTGCACAGCACACAGCAGCATCTCATCAAACCGAGGTTGGTTTGGGGCTGCTTCCCCAGCGCTTCGTTCTCTGGAGGATGTTGCAGGATTCCGCTTCTTTCTACACTAAATCTGCTGTGGATTTGTCAGGTGCCTGGGGGACGCTGCTGCCCCCTCCGTAGTTGTTTATCCAGATCTTAAGGACCAATCCGAACATTTCATAAACTGGGAGAAGGTGGAAGTTCAGCACTTTGAAAAACAGCATCCGCTCTGGTGTGAATTTCCAGTGAGGATCATGAGGATAATTCCCACCTTGGCCAGAAGGGATGTGTGCTGCACTGCCAGCCCTGCAAGGGCGCTGCTGCAGGGGCAGTGCCAGAGAGCTGCTGCGAAGAGGGTGGCTGTTGGACTGAAAGGGGAACCTGCACCCCGAGCACCAGGAGCTGGCGTGGCTGTGTGCACAGCGCTGTGCTGCTGGCTGGCAGGGCTCACATTGCTCCATCCCACCCCAGAAAATGCACAACTATAGCTGCGTGTGATGTCTGTTTCTGAGTTCCGAGGTTCTGGAATGCTGTATCACCACCCGGGGCTGCGTCCTTCTGTAACATCAGTTCCTCCACTGACGCACTGACATACGGAGTTTCTCTCGCATCAATAAATCCTAACGATAACCTTGACAAAAGTGAATTTCTACCTTTACTTTTTAACTTAGGGCAGATGCTGTGGTCTGAGTGCTGCTGAGCGCACATCTGCGCCCGGGGTTGGAAGGAGCAGAGCGGTGCCAGCTGCTGCATCCCGAGGTCACAGATGGGACGGGGCTCTCTGGATGCAGGCATGGGGACGTGGAGCAGCTGGTGCTGCTGCTCAGTGCTGCGCTGCAGTGAGCGGTGTTCTCATTAAACCAGAAGGACCCAAAGAGCAGCAGTGTCCGCAGCATCACAGAGGTTTCCCAGGTAACTGCTGAGTGCCCCCATCCCACCCCCGAGCACTGCCGGGCCATGGCAGCCCCCAGGCAGAGCGCGCTCTTCCCTCCCCACCCGCACCACATCCCTGGGTAAGTGCTGGGCTTCACCCACAAAGTCGGTTCATTTCTAACGCAAACAGCTCAGGTTGGGATAAAACAGTGAATTCTGTGATTTCTGATTTTTCTGCTTTTTGAAGGCACTCTTGAATGTGCCACATAACGAAGGGTTGTGGCTCAGGAGAGACATGGCATGGGGGGACAGGCAGCGCCTTGCGGCAGGCTGTAATTAAAGGCAGTGCTGTAGGGCATTGAGGGGAACTTCAGAACTGCTTTCATCACTTTAAACCAAGGAGAGAACATTTCTGGTGCTGCTCTCTGGGGTTTGGGTTCAGAACTGAAATAATTCTTGCATTGAGGATATCTGAAGATCTCCTTTGAGTAAATATTTGTGTGAACGCAACGCATCGCCAATGAGCTGCTGGGTCCGTGCTGGTGGCTGAGGGTGGTGGGGATCTCAGTGGTACACGGCTGGGCCTTCTGAAGGGCTTTTGCAGTGCTCTCTGATGGCCTTCAGAAGGAGCAGGGCTGGGGTTGGTGAGAGGAGGCTCCCATCAGTGAGCTCCTGGTTGAGAAGGAAGACGTTAGAGGCAGAAATGAGCTTGTTTGTATGTATATATGTAGGTTTTGCAGTGCGCAGAGGTGTGTGGGACCAGTGGTGACCTGGCTGGGCTCTGTGCTCCCAGCCCTGGAGGCCGAGGAGGAGCAGAGTTCTGCGGGTGTGGGGCCATTGGGGTCAGGGAGGTCCGGGGGCAGTGTGAGCCCTCCAAGGACAGCAGTATTGATGGCATGGAAGCAACAGGACCTGCTGCTGCAGTGGTGGTGATGACTCAAAGATCCTTGAAGGCATTGGGAAGTCAAACCCAACAATAGGAATTCAGGGGAGGGCTCCGTGCATGGAGAAGTGCTCCCATCCTGGGCACTGGCTCTGCCCGTCCTGTCTCATCCCTGCAGCCCTGGAGTGGGGCCAGCGCTGCTCCCTGCTCCGTGACCAGGGATGGAGGCGGCTGCTCAGGGATGGGTTTTTAGAGCAATGGCTGCAATGGTGACCTGCAGAACCAAGGGATTGCTCTGGTTTCTTAAGGAGAATGCCAGCCACACAAAGCAGCTCAGCCTGCAGAGTGCTGATCCCTCCCCAGAGCACCGCGGCTCACATCAGCCATGCTGTGATTCACTTTGTGGCAGATCTGTTCTCTATAAGCCCAGACCTGAGCTCCTCAGATTGCCTTGCTTTTAATTGCTCATAAACAGAATCCTTTCTCAGCCCCACCATTACTTTGTTCACGATCAGAGCTCCAATGCCCGGCCTGTAATTATTCGGGCTACGTCATCTGCTCAGATTTATCATCCTGCACAGCTCCCTGGTGTTGCAAGAAGTATTGAAAGCCAATGGGAAGAGGCCACCGAGCTCCTCCAGCTCCAGTGAAGGTCCTGCAGGCACTGCAGGAGAGCTGCCAGATGTAATGCATGGCTCTGCTGGCGGCTGTTGAAAGCAGTTGGGAGGGAAGGTGCTCACTCATCACCTTCTGATCCTTGTGCACCATCTGCCTTTACCCCCGGATAGGCACACAGTGGGATCATTGATGGGGTGGTTGTGTCTCTGTGCTATCACAGGTCCTTCTCCAGTTCTTGGGTTTCAGGGACACCGGGAGATCCCCGGGCACAACTTCCCCACGCTCTGCCCCATACACAGCTCCACACGGGCTCCATGTCTCTGTTCCCTTTCCAGCTATGAGGGCTTCCTCCCTCAGTACAACTACCAGTTTGGAGAGACCTATGGCAAAACCACGTACCGCCTACTGACGGACCCACACATCCGGAGGAGCCCTCGCTCTGTGCTGGCACCGCTGTGCAAGCCGAGGTTCATTGAGGACTGCAGCGGGACGCAGCATGGCCTGCAGCCCTTCCTCCCTGCACACCCAGGTGAGCAGAGCCCAGAGCTGTGTGGGTTTGGTCACCAGAGGTCTGTGCCACCCACCTGGGGGCTGTTGGTACAGCTCCATATCGCGTGGGAGCTCAGACACCTGCAGAGCTCAGGGCAAAGCCTCAGCCAATGAGTGCATGTTGGCACCTGGTGGGGTGCAGAGAAGTTAGACCCTAGGTTGTCTTTGCTGGGATGGAGATAAATGGCCTCAAGTTGCTCCAGGGGAGGTTCAGGTTGGGTATTAGGAAGCATTTCTTCTCCAAAAGAGTGATAATGCATTGGCACAGCTGCCCAGGCAGTGGTGAATTCACCATCCCTGGAGGTGTTCAAGAATTCTGGAGTTGCAGCACTGAGGGACCATTTACCTGCTGGGAATTTGTGTCTCATAGCTTCCTGCAAACTTCTGCTCCTCCCAGCTGTGTTCTGCAGCACCAGGACTCCAGCAGGCAGTGTTGTTCCCAGGCTTTGTTCCTGGACGTTCCCATTTGCATTTCCTTGGACTGAGTGGTTTGAAGGGACCCAACGAACCAGTCGACCTGGTTGATGTCTGTCATTAGTCTTTGTCATTGTTCTCATCCCTCCCAACCCCACCACTGTCTGCAGCTGGGAGCTCAGCCTCCTGCTCACTGGTGACGTGCTGGGAACACAGCCATGAGAAGCACTGCGTGCCTCTGTTCCTCACACCTCCACTGCAAGCTTTGCTCAGCACTGCCTGCCTTCCTTAGGCACAGCATTACGCACAGCTATGGTTAGAGAGCCCCCAGCAGTGCTGCAAATGTGGCCTTCAGCAAGCTCAGCACCCAAAGGGTTGGCATCTTTGGTAAAGCCTTGGTGGGAACAAAGGATGTTGTTGGTTTCCACCCATTGAGTCCCATGTTGAGTTTTTCCTGGAATGCTGTTGGGGATGTGGTTGTGCCGGGGCTCAGGGTGGCCGTGCAGGCACTGCTGAGGGGGTATGGATAGGAATAGGGAGATGGATGTGGCACAGGCTGGTCAGGAGCTGCTTGGAGGCTCCTTGTGTACAAAGGGATTTCATTTTTGGCAGCCCTGCCCACGGCAGAGGGTTGGAACTGAATGATCTTTGAGGTCCCTGTCAGTGCAATAACTGGTTTGCCAGCTGAGGAAGAAAAGCAGAGATGCAATACTTCCAATAGAAATGCAGGAAACATTAAGGTTATCTCGCTTTGAAACTGGCACGTTGGGTTGGAAAACCAGTTTAATCAAGGATTCTGTTACCCTGGACAGCAGCTGATAGTGCCATCATACAGAGTTTATGTACCCTATAACGTTATGTCCAACATATGTCATTTATCACATCACTGTGGGCAGATTACAAACCTAAATGCCAGCCGACAGCCCCATACCTGTGCAGGAGAAGGGCAAATCCTGTGGGCAGCGCTGGTAGCAGCGCAGATGCCATAGAGAAGGCGGTGGTGGCTGCGGGCTGAAAGGAACGACTTGGAGAACAAAAATGGGAAGGGTTTGGTTTGTTTAAAAACAAAGAAATGAATGGGACACAGTGAGTTCTCTCATGGGGAAGAGCTGCTGTTCTCCATGAATGCCTGGTGCTGAGTGCTCTGGGTCTGCGCTCCCGTCCCAAGGAGCAGGAGGGGGCTGAGGGCACAGCGCTGGCCGTGCCACGTCCCATCCCGTCCTGCTGCTTCCCTGCAGGGTTCTTCCTCAACGACAGAGCCAGAGCTCTGACCAACATCCCTGAAGCGGAGTTTGGGCCGAAGCCACCCGCACCGGGGCCAGCAGAGGAGGATCTGATGCACATGGAGCCCCAGCATGGCCATGGTGGCTCAGGGCTGAGTAGGTGCCCACCGAGTGCAGCCTGGGACCCCTCGGGGCCACCGCAGGAACAGGAGTGGCGGCTGCCCCCAATTTCTGCGGCCTGCGGGCATGGCAGGTGGCACAGGGCTGGTGCAGCTGCAGGAACCGGGCAGGTGAGGCTTTGGGTGGGAGGTGTGAGGGGATGGGGCCTGGGGGGGATGGAGGCTCAGGGCCATCCCAACGCTATGGCTGAGAATGGCGTCCCATGGCTCTGGCAGCTGGGGCCATCCCAGGGCCTGCTGTTCCCTAAAACGCTGATGAGTACCAAAGTTGCGGGGATGTTTTCAGGAGCAGCAAACACAGCTCATCACCAGGAGGGTGGTGATGGGTGCCCAGCTCCCCTGGGTTTCCCAGTGGGGATCCCTCTTAGAAGCATTGGGATTTGACTTCATCTCTCTGGGAGGGTGCATTGGTCCCTTCATTTCTGCTGGAGCCAGTGCTGACGGCTCAGGGCTGTGCTAATCCCTGAAAGGCCGAGATCAGAGATTAGAGATCTGACGTAGGGAGCCAAAGCTGCTGAGAAGGGCCAGCCCTGCTCCCACGTGCAGCCCTTCACCCCCTGTGTGCCCTGCAGGTCTCACCCGCTCATTTGGCCTTAGAAATTCTGGAGCAGCTCTTTGGAGCTCCAGAAGGGCACCGCGGCAATGGTGGTTGGGACGAACAGGTTCTGGCGGTGATGGAGGAGGAGGGGAGCAGGTTTTACCAGCCATGTCTTACATTTCTGCTTTCATTTTGAGCCTGTGAGAGCTGAAGGTGTGACGCTGCCAGCAGCAGAGGATTGGCGGCTCCCCAGGCTGGATGTGCCCAGAGTGATCCAGCAGAAGGTCATCCCAGGTAGAGGGGGAGGATGGCGAGAAACAAAAGGGCCTTTGGAATAAATCTCACCTCTGACATCCAATTCAAATGGGTGCATTTGAAGGAAGTTTTTCCTTCCCGTGCTCTGCCAGGATGTTGTGTTTATCGTAGCAGCTTTTGCTTTGCTGAGCCTTACACAACGCGTGTTCCATCTCCATCCATAGGGTACAGTGGATTCGTACCGCGCTTCAGGTGGGCCATGGGCACCAATTACCTGCAGGGTGTGAAGGAAGCCATGGCTGAATTTGACAGGCAGCAGGTAGGGCGCGCACAGGGCTGGCTGCACCCCCAGCAGCGGTTTTGTTTGCAGCAGGACTGGGGATATCAGTGCAAGCCAAAAAACCAGCACTGGGTACCGTGCTGCAAAAAAAAATGAGCAATTAAATCCTGTAACTTGTTTCCTTGGGACACCAAGGGAGGATAAATGAGTTCATAAAAGGATTAAGGTTCACGGGAGGCTGTTAAAAACGTAGCTGTGGGTGCAGGACGCCCTTATGCAATGCATCCTTTGCACTGGGGTGGTGGTGGAGGTTTGTTCCTTTACTACCATTGCCTGTCTCTAAAAGATGGACAACGGATTGAGGAGAAATATCCATGCTGTAAAGCTCCCGTTCCATCCTCTCGCTGTAGCACTCCTCTGTATCACACCACATAATCCTCCTACGTGAGAAACGAGCTCCCTCCCACTGTGTTTAACAGATTCCTCCGTGCTGCCGCATTGGACGTGGCCACAACCCCCTGTGCTGCTCGTCAGCTCTGCCCCTCACTCACAAGGAAGCCCCCGCTTGGGGGGATGGATGCCGCTCCCCATTGCAGGGCCAGCAGCACAAAGGCCTGCTGAGGTTATTTGCGGCGCTGGAAGGAGGAGCTGAAGGGATGAGGATAAAAAAGAAATCACACCAAATTTCTGTCTAAGATGGCTTCAGCCTTCGAGCCTCTCATCTGCTGCCCTGGATCTCGGTTGCCCTAGGTTACGTGCTGAGATGCACCGCGGATCATTTCTTGCTGGCTGCATCAGGCAGAACAGTGCAATCCTCTCGCTTCAGTGCGGCTTTGGGAGGGCAGCGGGAGGCTGCAGCGCTGCGTGGGGCTCCGTGGGCCCCTTCCCCCTCTCGGGTTGGCGTAGCATCCGTGGGACCCCCGGGGGTTCTGCGGCACAGCCCCTGCTCTGCATGACCTCACAGCAGGTGACGGAGGCCGATTTACACTCTCCCTTCAGCTCACACATCCTAAGCCTTCCTCTTCCTCCCAGGCTGGGAATTAGGTGTTAATCACCGCCAAGGAAAAGCGAACCGGTCACAGGGGTGGCAGCAAACAGATGTGCAGAGTCACGGCTGGAGGTGCCCACTGCAGCGGCCGGTGGGTCGCAGTACATCACCGTACATCACCATTCTGAGTGGAATGCAGCCGGGTTTGGTGCCAAATGCAGAGCTGCAGTGTGAGGTCTGCGGGGCCTCTGCCAGAGCCCATAAAGGCAGAACTTCAGGGTGGGGAGGGGAAGCTGCAGCGTAGCTTAGAAATAGTAGAAAATGGAACTGCGGTGAGAGAAGAAGTGCTGTTTGTTAGCTTGAGTGCTGCCTTTAATAAGGACTCGAAGGGCACAGCTTTGTAGCAGCGTGTTTTACACCCAACGGTGTTATTTATCCTTTTCCAGTTGCTGGAGAGGAACCCGCTTTACAGCTTTGGCAAGAGATTTCCCCAGACTTACTGGCCTGGCAGCAGCATCTACACCAGCACTGGACTGATCCCAGCCTATAAAGGCTTCGTCCCACGTAAGTTCATCAGCTGAGCAAAAATGAAAGTCACCAGCGCTGATTAATGACTGTCATTACGTAGTGCTGCTGGTAGCTGCAGTGTCAGAGCAGAGGCAGCTTCTGAAGCGTTGAGGGGGGGAAGGAAATGCATTCCGTGTTGCTCGGTGCCGGGGAGCTGGGCTATAGGTGACCTTTCAAGGTCCCTTCCAGCCCTATGGGTTCTATGGTTCTGCTCAGCTGTGCGCTTCACCCTCTGCCAAAAGCCCCCAGCACTCAACACAGCTCCCCAGGGGAGGTCTGGCAGGGGAATGTGAGAGCTTCAGGGTAAAGAATAGGAGAAAAGCAGACCAGAAACCAGCACCCTAAAAGCAGGGACAAAAATCACTGCTTGAGGTGTCACCTCATGCTTTAAAAATCCCCTCCATCTTTTCACCTACACAACTGGGCTGCTGGGTAGGTTTGAAATCGGCCACCTGCTTCTCTGCATGCATCTCACTGCTCAGGGCCATTTCAGCTACTGCTCTCACTCTGGAAGGAGAAACCTTAAGACAGAAAGCCCCCAAACCAGTTACGCCCATTTCCTTATTGAGAAGGCAGCCCATCTACCTTCTGCCCATCTATCCTGTGACAGTAGAACAAATCCACTGTGCTCTTTGCCTGCACTGCTGGAGCTC
The DNA here is from genome assembly GCA_002909625.1 of Bambusicola thoracicus. Taxonomy (NCBI): domain Eukaryota; kingdom Metazoa; phylum Chordata; class Aves; order Galliformes; family Phasianidae; genus Bambusicola; species Bambusicola thoracicus. The sequence goes on from PPHD01019936.1 coordinate 13,452, forward strand.
TTCCATGCAACTCCTCTGCAGCCGCAGCACAGCTGCCATGAGCTGCAACGCCCCAACCAGCTCTGCACTGCTGCATGGGTGCAGCCCGGGCGAGGGCAGCGTTCCTCCCTCCACAACCACCCACCTGCATCTGAAAGGCAAATCATTGGCACCATCCACCCGCCCTGGCAGACACTGAGCTGCAGCTTACAGCCACCCGCGCTTCCATTCTTTTCTGAGCTGCTCAGCTCTCCGAGGCTGAAGCCTGACCCAGCGCCAGTAATAGGAGTCTGTGTGCAGGTACCTAAATTTAGATGCGGCTTAGAGCTGAATTTCATCCTCCACGTTGAGGGTATTCCCCTCCATCAGTACATCCAGTTATAAAGTAACTCCACCATTAATCCTTCAACTCCCCACCCAGGGGGACCACCGCTGTATCCCACC
>PPHD01019938.1:0-13873 GCA_002909625.1 Bambusicola thoracicus
TTATTTAGAGCGTGGAGGGTGGGGAGGGAGACGGATTTCCCTTTTGTGTTTCAGAAGTATGAGAGATGTTGGTGTACTGAAGCTCGCTGCGTGACCTTCCGCAGTCACAAATGGGGAGGTAGGCCTTTGTGTAGAGGGGGGAGTGGGGAGGGAAGGGAAAGTTATAACTGTCGTAGAGTCGCAGCGCGGAGTGACACAAAATATAGGAAATATCTTTGGTTTACGTCAAGTGTTTTAAAAAGATAATCTGATTCTCGTGTCACTGCTGGTATTGCAACTTGCCATGAATGCAAGAACCAGAAAAAAAAAATCTGATTTCTTTGAACAAAAATATTCTTTATGATATAAATGACAAGTATGGCCTGAAGAACTGATTTCTTTCTAGTGGAAGGACATAAATCTATTTTATGTAGCTTATTAAATAGAGTGCCTAAATTAGGCTATTAAAAATAGCATACAGTGTAGTGATTATCAGAGAACAAAATTTAGAGAATTATAAACTTCTGGCCTTTTTATTCAATGGATGTTATTTGCAATTTAGCATTTTATGGACATGTTTAGTTTCTAGAAATTAAATGTGTCTGTATGGTGGGCAGTAGAAAACTGAATTCTGTAGGTATGGTTTATCCTGATCGCTCTCCCCGAAACTGTTACTCCAGAGTAATTCTTACCATGCTAATTACTGCAGAGTAACTTCTAAGGATAGTTGAACTTCAAGAATAATTTAGAGGTGTAGGGTCACATTCTGCTCTGTTCCTCATGCAACCTGGTAGTGCAACAAACTGACTTCAAAATTAATTCTACCTTCCTTTTCTGTCAGAACACAGAAATTGGTGGAAGAATAGCAAAGATATTAAAATGTTCAGCAGTCCAAACTGTTGAATAGAAAAGGGACATTTCCACTGTCTAGCTCCTGTAGTACACAGGTATTAAAACCAACTGTACAGACTAGGAACCAGTATTTTCATCAGGTTCTGGTGACATGTATTACTCTGTACGCAAAGTCATTTGAGCTTCACTCATGTTCTATATTCTCATCAAAAGTCTTCACTGAAAGTTCAGCCTTATGTTACGCAGTTGGATATAAGTTCATTTGCTTACCAGACGGCTTTCTAACCAGACACGATCAGTTTCTAATTCTGTCAAGAACATCTCTAGTACCCAGTAAATGCACAGGTCTGCTTTCCTTGGTTTCAGTGTACAAATTCCATTTCATAGGAGCAATAAGACGTTTAGGTGCACATGAAGGAAATTATTGTGCTTTTGGTTGGTTATCAAAGTCACTTGGCCTTTAGCCTTCTGCCTTATCATACCTTCCAAGATGTGCTCTAATGACCACATAGCGCTTTGCATGACGCATCTTATTATTCAATATGTAACTCCAGCCGTGCTTACTCCATGCAAACTGTAGAGTTTTTGTGGGGAGTTGTCAAATACTATGCAGTGGCTGACTGCGATTTTGTTTTCTGAGACAAGCTCTGACGTCAGTAGTATGTATCCATTCAGTAAATAAAAATGTCAAAACTTTTTAAAAAATCATAATAATAATTATAACCAATGATCTGAAGTACCAATGGCAGTATTAGAATGTGAAGAGCAAAAACAGATTTTATCTTTTGGAGAAGTGTTTGTCATAAACTGATCAGAACTTATGCAGGCAGCTGGTTGTACAGAAGAGATAATTCCAACAAAACATGACAGTACATACCTACAAACTGTGTAGTATGTAGTTTCCTAAAGTTCCCGGAGACAACATAAATGTCATATTAATGTTGACGTGGCATTGTACCAATATTAATGTGACTCTTGGAATATGGAATGTAAACAGAAGTTTCAAATAGAAACGTTCTAATCTTGAATTCCTTTTTTTTTTTTTTTTTTTTTTTTTTTTTTTTTTCTTTAAAAATCAACAATGGAATATAAGGAAATTCCATCTTGAGGTTCTGGTAACAAAACCACGAGAGTGGAGCTTGAGTGCTTTATGTCACCCTAATCCTTTGATGAAATCATAGCCTTGTATTACATGGTTGCTTATCTATCATTCTTCTAATGTATCGATTTAAAGGTTTACAGAGTTAGATTAGGTTGAATCTGTGTTGTGTTCAACTGTAAAGGGTCAACACAAATCTGTCGGCATTTTGCACACTTGATATGTATTATTATAATACAACATGTTACTTTTATGGTAATTTTTTTTACACATATAACTACCTCCATGAATTTGATGAAATGCAGCAACATAAAAGCATATTGTACAAAGCAAGGTTAAAAACTTTGAAGCATTAGCTCATGGCGTTCTCTTGTGTGTCAATGCTTGCGTATGAAGTCATCGTGTTTCCATTGCCACAATTTCCTTTTACAATATTAAAAATCTGTCCTTCAGATGAGTCATGTAAGACTTTGACAAGGCTGCATAATTGGGATAACAGTGAAAAGGGAGGCTGAACCCTCCCGTCCTCTCCCCAGTTACTGCTACAATTTCTGCCTGGTTGAACTTGAAAATGTGTATGTAACTGAGCAAATTAGGAACATCTACAGTCTGTGAAATATGATTGATGGTGTGGGGTTTTAAGGGAAGACGCTCCGGGTATTTTCTTGGCAGCCTGCAAATACGCTGAGCCCTATTCTGCCTCGGTTTTTGCCAGCAGGTCAGGTCATGGTTTCTCGGAACTGGCAAGGGTTAGAACAGCGATACACGCTCTGGTTTCTGAAGTGTGTGGACCGCTCACTCCTGTAGAAATGACCAGCAGCTCTTAGTTGACTTTGCTGGGAGCAGCATTAGGGACCCTGCTCAAGGTATGTCCCTGTTGTTCTAAGAACGTGGGCAAGTTTCCAAGAAAAATGAAGCTGGCCTTTGAAAAGTAGCTGGTTGCAACAAGCCACCTTTCAGGAGGGAAAAGAGAAAGATTCTCCAGAAACCAAAGGAAGAAAGTGGCAGCTGAACTTAAGCAGATTATATTTATATACAAGCCCCGATTTATGAACACCTCTTTCAGCAAACCTAGTACCATTATCCCAATGCAAGTTAATATACAGTCATCAGTGGAGCTAATTAAGCTGTTAAAATAGTTCAGTTAAAAACCATAAAAGGTCATCCATTTAACTCCTTGCATCATTGTAAAACGTCCATAAAACAAGCAGCGATGCTCGCTCAACTTTAAAACGTATCAGGAAACAAATATTGTAATGAAAACCACAGCCTAGTGCTTGCCAGAGCAGTCATTCTTATAGCAGAGAATGAGGAAGCCAAGGTCATGCTTTGCAACCAGATCGTGCCTTCTGGCCCTGGAGCCCTCCGTTCAGTTCATCCAGGGCAGGCAGGTGGGTGGCACTGTCCCCATCTCGTGTCAGGGCACGCTGAAAAATAAAAGAAAGAAAGGCTGAAATCTGTGGTCAAAATTATTAACCAGTTTCCTTCATTCTCTTCAAAAGTCATTCAAGTAAAGTTTCATAGTTAACCAAAGTGTTGATACTCTGAAGTTTTCACGTGGTCGGTTTAAGGGAGGAGCTACTCTGCAGTCCTGCGGGGACTCTCAGGCGAGCAGTGCCAAACAGGTTCCAGTCACACAAGTACTGCCAGCACAGGTTCTAGGAACAGGTTTTTTAATTAAAAATGTGGTTTTTTTTTCAAATACATTTCCCGGAGCTTTTCCTAAACACAGTTGTTCGAGTTGTGCTGAGGAAGCAAATAGCACTCCTGATCTGGTGTCACCCGCACAGTTTACAATTCTCTTTGCTCTTCTGAAGAAAGCTGTACAGTATTAAGAGAGAAAAGTTCTATTTTTTACATAATTCTTTAAAAGAAAACAAAGTATATATCTAAAGCGTTCCCCCCCAACGTAAGTAAAGTACATGGATACTGCATCAGAGAGCTGCGTGGCACGCAGGACCCAACTAAAGCCAGGCTGGTGCTAGAGGAATCCAGGACTCGCGCTTCTCATAGTGGCTCCGAGTGTTGGTTGCAGCCCCACAGTGTAAATCTGGCGGTCACTCCCCGCTTCCCCCCTCTTGCAGAGAGCGGAATTGCTCGCTGACTCCATTGAAGCTCAGTTCTGAGCTGAGGATTTCCGTGTTCCTCCCCCCCCCAAGACACTAAGGGCAGAGAAGGAGCAGAAGGCCGCACGCACACGCCCGGAGCTGGAAGAGATCCCTGGCAGGGGGCAGCAGCCCTGTGCCCGGCCCAGCTGCGGGGAGAGCTGGCATGGGGGTTACCTTGGTGTGTGGAGGAGACGTGTGCTGAAAGGGATGGTAATTCTGCAGGTAACTTCCTGTGAGTGACTGAATGTGGCTGTTGCATTAGGTCTAAATGAGTTAATAAATGCAAGTGGGACTTACTGTATGTTAGAAGGGAGTTTTGCAGCCAAGACTGCCTTGTATAAATGTGTTTGCACTGAAAAAAAAAAAAAAATTAAAAATTACTTGGTCTCTGGTTGCTGTAAAGGTCATCCAAGATGGATGTTCTGTTTATATTGTATAGTATTTCATATGAAATAATTACGGTTCATGAAATGTCTTCCCTAACGTTACTGATTTATAACAGCACATTTGTAACATGGTTTTTATTGTGTCAGTGTACCATATTGTAAATGATGATAACTTGTCATGCTTAGTATAATAATTTAAAGGAAAAAAAAGGACAGGGATTTTTGTAAGTCTATATTTGAAAGTCCCTCCATATGGTAATATTGTGTTCATGTTGTTTATGTAGTGTTGTGTGAAATATCCATTTTGGATTGTGTTACTTTTTAAGATATTAAATAACATTTGGTTATATGTTTTAAGTGGATTTTTTTGTACCCATCGGTGGCTTTTAGGGAAAACGCTTTCCATTTGAGAGAGGACCGCTTCCATTTAACGCACCGTTCTCTCCCTCGTTTAGGAAACCTTGCGTTACAAATCGTTGGTCTCAGAAAAAAACGGGTGTGTGCCGTGTCCCTGTGTGCCTCCCTGGGGGGCTGTGAGAGCGTGAGGGAGGAAATCGGCTGCATTTTGAGAACCCCACTGGGAAGGGGGGAAAGTGCAGGGCTGGGGAAGGGCTGGAAAGTCTCACCCGCATCCTGGTGCCCAGCCAAGAGGTTTCGGAGAGGTTTGGGCTCCAGGATTTTGCCACTGCTACCATGGCTTTTTTTGTTCTGCTGGCTGCATTTCTTCCATCTAGGGGAACGGCCTCAAGTTGCGCCAGGGGAGGTTCAGGTTGGGTGTTAGGAAAAACTTCTCCAGAAGAGTGGTCAGGCACTGCAACTGGATGCTGCCCAGGGAGGTGGTGGGGGCACAGTCCCTGGAGGTGTTCCAGAAATGTGGGGATGTGGTACTGAGGGACATGGCTTAGTGGGCAACATTGGTGGTAGGTGGACTGCTGGAGTAGGTGATCTTAGAGCTCTTTTCCAACCATTATGACTGTGTGATTCTCAAGTCAAAGTGCACTGCTTCCCTGAAGAACCATTCTCTTGCTGTTGGCTTGTGCCTTTCTGCTGGGAACACGGACCTCTGGACAGATTTCCATCCTCCTATCCCTACAGATCCCTTGTCAGGTGGTATTTTGAAGGTTCTCCTCTCCAGTGTTGCTCTTTTCCATTGGCTTCTCAACTGTTTCTGTAGTGTCTGACCTTTCTTCCTGGTTTATTTTCTGGGATGACCTTCTCTGACAGAATCCCACCTCTTCTGCTCCATTTTGGCATTTTTCCTCCTTCTGCTTGTTTTCTTTTTCCCGTGCATTACTTGACATGAGACATCCTTTGCTCCTTTTCTCACCCTTTCTCCTTAAAATGTCATCCTACTCCTACAGAGCCCCTTCCTCCCTTTTTCATTCCTTTCTCTTTTCACTTTCACTGCTCATTTAAAGACCCCAGAGAAGAAAAGGAGCTCCTGTCAGCACTTCCCTTCCAACCCTGCCACTCCAGGTTGGTGACTTTAAAAAAATGCTGGGTGGAAGTTCACCTTCGCTGTTCATCTCTTCTGTTCCGCTCTCCTTTCGACTGCTACTCCTGTTTCTAACTGTGCTTTCCTTGTCTAACATCTCTGCATTTTGAGGGTTCAGAAAGGAGTCCCCAAGCCTCAGCAGAAGCCCCAGCTCTCATTTGTCTTCCAGCGCTGAACAAGGCCCCAGTTAATGCTGAGAAAAACGATTCCAGAAATACCACTGGCTTTTGCGCTAGGAGAGCAGAGCTCATGCTGGTGAGCAGCTTCCTTCCAGCCTCCAAGTCCTCGTGCTGAACAGAGTATTTTTAGCCCTGCTGTCACAGAAGTGACAAATGGGGACTGGGAGCAGGAAATCCCAAGTACATTTTTTTAAAGCTTTTTTCTCATCTCTCATCCTGATAAGCGCAGAAGACCTAACCCTATGCTGGCAGCTATTTGAAAACAAGCACAGTAAATCAATCAACCGGCACGTACATGTCTGTGCTCTAGGAAGAAGCCTGTCCTTCTGGAGGGGATGTTGTGGAGCAGCCCGCAAACAGGCTGGGACACTGCTGAGCCTTGCATTTGGGGTGCCCCCCTGCAGCCATAAGACCGGCTCCTTGCTGCCTCAGCTGTGCTCCATCCTCCTCCTGCTTCTCTCCAGCAGCCCCAGCCGCTGGCCCAGCACAGGGAGGCCATGCAGGGAGAAGCCCTCCTTCATCCAGTTTAGTGCTTGTCTCTGGCTTGTTCCCAACGTGAACTTGCCAGAAAGCCCCTATTCAGCATCCAGCTGCCATAACTCCCCTTGCTTCCACTGGACACAAGCTGATGATGACTTTCAAATGCTTGTCATCAGGCCAGCCATGACCCTGAGCTGAGGCATGGTCCTAGCACAGCTTCTCAACAAAACAGCTGCATTTTTTCATTTCTAACCTAAGCAAGGTGGTGCCATTTTCCCTCTTCTTCTAAAGGAGCAGAGAGACATTTTACACAAAGCTGCAAGAAGCTGATGGTTGAGACCTGAACTTCATCTGCATGTATACATCACCTGCTGCCCATGCAACATCTCCAGCTTGACAAAGGGAGCCAGGAGCTCCCATCTCTACGTGGTCAGGGCTATCCCATGCACACAAGTGGAGATCCAGACAGTCCCTCAGCTCCTGGGTAGGGCATTGGTGCTGGGAATGGCATGCGGCGATGACAGAGCACTGGGGGTCTCATGGGGTTGTGCAGTCTGTCATGCACCCGCCGGCCCTGTTACCTAACTTAGGCCAATCTCCCTCTCCAGCCTACAAATGACCCAGGTGTGTGTTGTTACCAACCTCCACCCAGCCTTCCTCCATGCTCAGCCCTGGGGGCTGCCCCAGCACATTCAACCTTTGCTTTCCATCATCTTCTCCTCCTCACCTACTTCAGAAGAAGGCTACTTTTCCTCCAACTGTGGTGTTTTATCTCTAAGTAGTCTCCAGCGGGCCCTAGAGATTTATTATTTGTTCATTACAAGGAAGCTCGAGAGCTCTCGCACCTCATGTAGCTGATGTATTTATTGCTCCTCCTTAGAGGCAGAACGCACTCCTGTTACTTTTTTATTATCAGCCATAATCCAACACGCAGCGCCCATATTTCTCATGCTCCAGCACCATAGAGCAGATAACAGTTCCACCAAATCACAGCACGCAGGGAAGTGTTTGAATATAAAATGAAAGCCCTTCTTACTTTTGATGGCAGAAGCAAGAAAAAAATAGGAAACTAGAGCCTTATAGGGTGGCAAATAGTAGTTTTACAAGGCTTCCACTTCCACGGGCTGCCCAAGGAGGTGGTGGAGTCACCATCCCTGGAGGTGTTTGAGGACTGTGGAGAGGTGGCTCTGAGGAACATGGTTAGTGGGCATGGTGGGATGGGTTGGAGCTGAGCTAGACTATCTTAGTGCCCTTTTCCAGCCTTAATGATTCTGTGTTTCTATGGGAAGGGCTGGAGGTGTCCCATCTGGCAGGAGTGCTGCCAGCAAGTCCCTCCTGCCTGGGCCCTCGGTGCTGGCTGTCCCCTGGCCCACAGCACCACCTGCTGCGCTTCAGCCCGCAGCTGGGAAAGCCCCTGCCTGCAAAGCAGCAAACGTCCTCATGCTGCTGGCAGTATTCACCTCAGCTCCAGCTGCCCCCTAAAACAAACACAAGGAAAAACCGGTTATCTCAGTCCATCACCACCTCCCCCCTTCCTATGTGCATAGGAGGTTTCCACTCAGGAAAGTTCTGAACACCATAAGGCTCTCACGTTCTCCTCGCAACAAAACCTCCTCCCTCCCTTCTCGCAGTTCCCATCGTACGTGCAGCATCTTGCCGCATGTTCCCTTCCAGAGGATGTGGAGCGCCTCTGTGCTTACTTTGCGTCCAAAAACATCATCTCTTCTCTCCAGGAGGAGAAGGCGCGTGATGCATCCCAGATGTCTGCAAGAGGCAGCGGTCTGCAGACATAACAGATTGCAGGAGGGAGGTGGGGAAGCAAGGAGCAACTGCTGCCGCATGCCCCTCTTGGCAACGGGGGAGCTGTGAGGCTGACACTTGGCTGCGCAGGCATATGAAATCCTTTACATGTCACTCACATTTTATTTTCGTGGCACTATCTATACAATTGTTGAGAAATCCCAAGTGATAATCCCCATGGTAAATTGGGAATCCTTCCTAATTTGACTCATATCTGAATTACTGTATGTTTTCTCAATGGGACAAAGGTCCAGAACAGCAAGCACTGGAGACCACAGACTGGCTGGAAACCACGAGAACCGCCCATGCAACCCGGCCGGCTTTGGGCAGCCCTAGCTCCCATTGAGCTGACCCAGGAATAACCAGCCCTGAATGCTGCCCTCAGCCTTCATCATCACAGGGTGCTAAGGAAGCCTTCAGAGCTGTCCTTGCCGTCGGCTCCGGCTGTCACACCGGGGGATGCTGTGGGGCGTGTGGGGCAGCACCTCCTGCAGGCTGTGGGGTCTTTCATCAGGTGCTCTGCTCTGAGCCCATCCAAGGAACAGTCCTCGGGGACAACGAGGCCATGGGGCTGTCACAGCTTTCCTGCACTGACCCCTGCACCGTCCTGCACAACCAGGCACCTCATCCACCATGGCATGGCCCCTCAGCTTCTACGCCGATAATTCATCCATCTTCCTCCTTTGTATTAATTTTTTAAGCTGTAGCTGTCACATCTGCACACTTACCAGCTGCTTTCCCATTTTTAATTGCCCTCAGAGGACTTCCTCAAGAGCCACACCTGCTTTTCTACGGCCCCTCATTTGTCACTGTCCAAACTGCAGAAGGGAGCATTTAAAATTCAGCTTTTATGACCGTGTTGTATTTCTCCAACAAACCAGCAATTAATTGCTGGGCCCTCGAAGACTGCATCCAGCAGCGCCAGCGAGAAGTAAACTGTGTTTTGCTGGGAAGCTCCCCACATCCCGGCCGTTGAATATCTTCCTGGTGGAGGGCCTTGCATTTCTTCTTCCCGCCTGGCGTGTGGACACGGCTGTACGAGACGAGAGGGATTCGCTCCGAGTAATCCGACCTCGGGAGAGCCGACCCCGCTCCGGGCAGGGCTCGGGCACCACGCCGGGCGGAGGGAGGCCGGGGCCGGGCCCGCCGTGCCGGCAGGGGGCGCTCCGAGCCCGGTAATGGCGGCCGAGGCGGCGCGTGCCCGTTGCTGAGCCTGCGGCGTTCGCGCCCTCGGCGTTCCCGGCCGTTCGTACAGAAACGGAAAAACAAAGCAATAAAAGCGGCAAACAGGGAGCTCCCGGTTTCCCCTCGCCATCTCTGGACCTCCTTTTCCTCTCCTCAAGCTGCAGAAGCGTTCCAAGCTAAACAAAAGCACTCTAACTGATGTTATTTCTGATCAATGCTGATAGGTTTCTTCCCCCTGCACACAGGTGCTCTTCTGAAGGCCCAGCCGGCAAAGCTTCCCCAGCAGCCACGCAAAAGGCTTTTCAGCTGTACAGATACGTAGAAAGCCTGAGAATTGAGGAGTGTGGTCAACTTGAAATCTGGAATGCTCGTATTTTTGAGTTCTCACACGAATACAAGGAGCTATCAGTGCAACTTAAAGCAATTGGGGTGGAGGAGTGGCTGCGTACCCCAAGCAGGCCCGAGGACGTGCAGCAGCGGCGTGTGGAAGGTATGAAAGCTCTCGGTGTTATTAATGCAGGTAAACTGACATAAGAAACGGTGGGGAAAAATGCACCTGTTCAAAGGGTTAAATACTAAAATGTGTCTGGAAAAAAGGACCGGGCATCCAAGCTGCAGGAGCTCACAAGATGTATTTAATACCCCTAATTCAAATGCTGACAACTCTGCCATTTCTAAACAATGTTATCATTCATCTTTCTGATGATTAATCAGCAGAAGCTTCAAACACTGCTTATCACACGTTGATGTGGCAATCAAACAAGAAAGGCAGGCTGTTAAGGTTGCTTCTTTTGTTCAGAAATCTTACAGTATTTACAAAAAAAGACGCGCATTTTTATACCAGCATTCTTAGAATTACTCACTTGTTCACAATCAGTCGTCGTACAAAAACATCACCCAGAAATACACCCACCCCGGGTGCACAGTGCACAGACAAATAGGCTAAGGACACTGAGTGAGAATGCCAGCTCATTCAGAGGCACAGAACTTCAGAGGAAGACCCACTTCTCCAACACAACCAGCTGTAGTGCTCCTGAAGCTAATGAGCTCCTTGTAGGCCTGCCGTCCAGTCTCTCTGTTACAGACCAAGTATGTGTTGACGCATATCAAACCATAGCCGTATATTTTCAGGATGGGTTTTTTTTTTCTGTAAGAGAATACTGGGTTATTTTCATAGCAAAACTGCAGACTGAAGGGTTCCGCACGTGCTGTGAGTGTCCTGTTGGTTTTCCAGCAGAACTTTCCCACTTTGCCATTTGGTTCTCTTGCGTATGCTGATAATTTTCTCGCTTTAAAAATGTGCTCCAGTGAATTCATTGAGACTGCTTCATTAAAGAGCAACAGGGAACTCTGAACACTGGATGCTTGTTTTACAGCTACTGCAAATGCTTAGAAAGCACTAAATTGCCTTTTATACTCAACAGTCTAATAACAAAGACTGATTTTCTCCCCTTTTTTTTCCCAATTGATTTGATGGTTCACTTGAGCTTTAAAAAACACATTACATAAATCTTTATAGCTATTACAGAAGTCTTTTGTCAAGTTTAATTTGTTGTGCTTTTTTTTTTTCATAGTGTAATCATTCACCCTTAAACTCACTGTACCAGAATGGTGCTTGACTCTGGATCCACGTGAATAACAAGCCTTAGAGGTTTATTTTGCACAAGGAGGGATCTAAATCCTTCCAAAGGCAGTTTTTCATTGAAAGCTCTTGGTTCAGAGGTATTTCAGCGAAGCGCTGAGCCCCTCTGAGGGCGTTGCAGAAGACCACGGCCTCCCAGGGAGGAAAGGACACTTTGCAGGATCAGACCCTGGCGGCTCTGTTCTAGAGTGGCTAATTACACAGCAGAAACTTAGTGATGCGAAAAGACCACCTCTCTGCTGACCCATCATGGAATGTTTACATCCCGTGTTTAACACCGAGGGCTGTGACAAGTGGATGATGTAGCAATTCGGTGGCTTTCATCTTCTGAGCTCACTGAGCTGTGCTGTTGGCTTTGTTGCCAGCCATGTGCTGAGCACTGCCCCAGGGAAGATCCATGGCTGCACTGGAGTGAAAGAGTAGGGGCAAACTGTTTTTTCAAGGGATTTACTGCACCTGCTGTGTTGATGCTTTCAGGATTACATCATCCGTTTGACTTGCCCTTCAGGTGCACTACCTCTGAGAGCAGCTCCATGCTCTCCTGCTGTATGTAACTTGACTGCTACAACTTGCTTTGGGCTTGGTAATCCAAGATAGGAATAGGAGCTAGGATTAACGGAGGGAGAGATGGAAAGAGATGCATGTGTGTAAACCTCTCTCCCTGCTGCAGAACACCACCTCTAAAGAAAAACGCCAGGGGAGTGTGCAGCCCACCACAGAGCTTTAATGGCAGGGAGCAGGAGCTGGTAGAAAAGCAGGTGTTGAAAACCTTCAGAAACACGATTGGGCTAAAGAAAAAAAAAAAAAAAAAAAAAAAAAAAAAAACAAAAAACAGAACAACTAAGCAGGTGGATATCATCTTCACCAAGGAAAACAGAGAGGCTGCTAAACGGCAGGCTTCCTCACTGTACTTTGTCCTGAGTGCTATGTGTCCAGGTGCCATTACAAGTTCTTCCTCTTTTTGATGTGGAGGATTTCCATTGCTCTTCTCCCTCTCCATCCTCTGCTCCAGCAGTGCCAAGGCTCGTTTTAAGGGAAAGTGGAGGAAAGTCTAGCAAAGGTAGGATGCTCTCACTGCTCTCCTCCTGATCCACCTTTGTTGGCACTCAGATTGCTCAGCAAAGAGCATGGCTCTTTGGTCTGTTTAGGCTGGGCCTGGCTGGCATTGTGAGGAGAAGGTGGAGGTCTGCTGGTGTAAAGAACAAACCAGAAAGAGCACAGGTAAATGCACTGAGGTCTGTCTCTACACCTGAGCTTCCCGCTACCAGGTGCCAGGGTCAGCCTCTCTGTTAAACTTGCTGGGTAAGATATATCTGATGTCCAGGGCTCTCCATATGCACCCACCAGAAAATGTTGCTGATAGCTGGCCCGAATCCTCCTCCTGTCACCAGTGCTGTAAATTCAGAGCAGCAACACTGGCTTTTCTGGCTGTGTTTAGAGCAGCACATAACTTGGCTCTGCATTATAACTGGTGTAAAAGCTGGTCGGGCCAGATTCACGCCTGGTGCAGCACAGCAGATGGATGAGGACAGCACGCTAGTAAGGAAGCTATTATTCAAATGAAGAATTTCGTGGAGGAGGGGAAGTTGGGGTGAAAGGAAGAAGAAGAAGAAGAAAAAAAAGAAGAATCACGTTGCTGGCAACACTGACTGACATTGTTTGGGGATCACAGCAACCAGAAGAGCAAGAGCAGAGTCAGTGCCAGCACACAGCTGCTCTGTGTGCAGAGTGGCACGCGGACAGCCGTGTTCTTCAGCATGCACTCCACCCTGGACCAGGAGCCATTGTTTGGCTGTGGCTGCACTCCTGCCAGGCTGCACATGACGTTGTAAACATCCACGGATCTGATGGGAGGCGCGCGGTAGTTGGATCTGAAATCTGTAGGAAGAGCAGCAGAGAGAGGCATCAGCAGGTGCAGCTGCGGGCTCCACTGCTGAAATGCAGGGCAAGGGCTCTTCTGCCCTTTCTGGGGCTTAGCCAAGAGGCTGGGGTGCTAAATGTAATCTGTATTATGATTGCTATTGTTATATTTGATAATTACAACATATATACTTTACAGTATAACTTGGCAAAAGCTTTTCTTGTGGATGTTTTCATTCACTATCCATTTGCTCAGCGGAATGCCCAGCTGGGGCAGCCCCAGCCGTGTCCCTGGCAGGGATGGGGATGATGGCACTGTACCTGGCCCATATGCGAGGAAGATTCCCCTCATCTCCATCAGCTCATTGTCGTAGCCATGCCAGCCGTTCTGCCAGGCCTCCCTCTTCCCTGTGCCGTTCTCCCAGAAGGGAAGCTTGTCCCTGCTCTGTGAAACAGCATCAGAATTTGTTAGCGATACAAATACAGAATTATTGTTATTATGATGAATGTATTTATGTAATATGTTGGTATGCAAATTTCTTCATCTACAAATCTAATTGATTCTCTGCTTAACAAGCTCTCAGAATTGCCATGTGCACACTAGATATCTCTAGATAACCCACAGTTTGACCCTTCTTGTGGCCAGGGGGCTTGGGAGAAATGAGGCATTTTTAGGACAGAATCCGGTGAGTGGAGAGGCTGGTGGAAGAAAAAGTAGTGGAAGTAGAGCTGGAGGAAGTGCAGTAAGATCTCAAGATCTTGCTTAATGGGAACAATCTTTTCACATCTGGCAAGAGCAGAACTGCAC
>PPHD01019939.1:0-13873 GCA_002909625.1 Bambusicola thoracicus
TTTTGTTTGTTTGTTTTTGTGTAAGAATGTTTTTCTTTTTCTCTTTTTCTTTTTGTTTTAATCTAAATATTTTCAAACCTGCTTGTAAAAAATAGTATTACTAATATCAGTCATCCACATGTAATGAACAGTTTTGTCTGCTGAATTCTAGGTTACCTTAACCAAACTATTCTTAAATGGTAATTTGCACAGGATAAATTTTGAAAGTTTAAAAGGGGTCAAGTTTAAGAGGGGTATTCAGTTGTGACATGCATTTGGCTTTCACTCTAATTGGATTAGTGAGCTCTTATCACCAGTAGACAAATGTGAAAAAGTATGTTTTGTTTATTAGGTGATGTTTCCTTGCTGAATTAACTGACTTAAGAAAGGAGAAATGTTCAGGATAGAAGGAAAAGTTATAAAATGTATTGTCAAAGAAGCACAGATTAGAAACTAGAGAAAACTACTGCCGCCTTTTCAGTTCAACCTCTGTCGTGTTTTAAGATCATCTGACTTATTTTACTGTAGAAGTGTACCACATTTCCTTTACAGGAAGACAACACCTGGGTTCATCACCATGGTGACTTCTGCATTTCTGCTTTAGACCTCAAGATACGAGGCATTTTTTGTGTGTTTTTTGTTTTTGCACTTTCGCTGTGGCTATGGGAAGATTGGGGAACAGCCTTAGATAGTACCAATATATCACTTTGTTTACTTGAAAACAAAATTAGAACAAATTGTCACCACCTTTTTTGTAAAAACAAAATCACTTATAGGGGTGTTGTGCTGTGAATGTATGAAAGGCAAAACCAAATCTATTTCTTTGTTTCTGTATAGTTCCTGCAAAGTCTTTAGAGTAAGTCCATGGTTACTCCTAAAGCATATTTATTCTCTTCATAAATTGCAATAAGCTTCTCCTCTCCCACCTTGATACTTATTGTCCTGGGAACAATGTTTCTAATCAATTCAGTACTCACTGATTTTCCAACGTTTATTTAAGGGTTAAGGGGAAGAAATTTTATGTGATGGCCGTTGACTTAAACAGTAAGGAAACCAATCAAACTGTCCATGTCCTCTCTAATGTGTAATAGGATATGTCAGAGAAATCTAGGATATTTATGTATCCTTAAAAGAAAATCCACAAAGAGGATAGATAATAAATATCAGCATTTTTTTCTTCTAATCATAGGTTTGGTTGACTGCCAACATCTTATTTTTGTTTGCCCCACATAAATCCTTCTACAGATCTGTAAGAGTGAACCTATTTCACAGCCTACAGCTCTTTTTCAACGCATTAATTGATTTCCAGATTTAAAAGGAGATGAAGAATAACACAGTAATATATATAACACAGTATATCTAAGGTCATTTCAATAATTAAGAAAACAACTTATGCTTTGATTTATACTTGAAATTCTTGATTAATTCTTATGGAAAAGAGCATTAAGCTGCCATCTTATCTTCATAAATCTGATTCTGATGTTCTACATCTAAAGTGCCTACAGAACTAGAAATTTACAATAGTTTTACAAGTGCAAAACAGTTTGCTCTCTTTGGCCAAGTGGCTTACTTTGATTATTTCCTGACACATCTTTTGCATTCTTTCATGGTTGTTACATGAAATAAAAAGACGTTGCTCTTCTTTTAATTTTCTTAACTGTTAGAGTTTGCAGTTATGAAGCCATATATCATGTTCATATTTTCAAGTGTACTCTCTGTAAATAATCATTGGTGGGATTTGTTGCTGTTTTTCATAGTGGAAAGAGTTGAAAAAATCCAAAGATTATTTTCCGATTCAACAAAGTACCTTCTTGAGACTGGTTGGCCTGTATTTGTTACTGCATGAGTTTTGAGTAACATCGCTTGGGACATGCTCTTAACTATTGAAGAACTAGGGTAGATATTTAACCAGCTACCCTGAACAGCTAGATTTCACCAGAAATCTAGAATTTCAAGACAGAACATTCAACCTACTATATTTTAATAAGAAAGAGGGGAGACTGACTTCAGCAAGAAAAAAAAAAGATCTTTATGTTTTTGACTTAGTGCCTATCAAAATCAAGCCACGGAACTCATTTTACAGCCTGGGCAAGGAGGGAGAGGTAGCAGCAATTTTGTAATAACAGCATTTGCCAGTTGTTGAAAAACAGGACATCATCATTCCTGCTGCACATAGAACAGCATAGGGAATTTCAGACCTTCTATAAATATTTGCTTTTTGTTGCAAATTTACTAAGTGAATTTAATTACAACAAAGCAAACATGGAGAACAGAGCTTTGACCTAATAGTAATTGTTTAAGTTTTGTTGTGGTGTCTCATGGTAAGAGCTGTTTAGTGGTACACCCGTACTGAAAGAGAAAAAACAGCCAAGTCAACTCTTTAGTTTTGGTTGTTCTTGCGAATTATGAATGCATGAATGAGGCATTGCTAAAGAGGAGAAAGCACACAATGTAAATCACGAGAAGAGCAATTTAATACCCAAATTTTAATTCAGCTGAAAAACATTATTTTAATATCTTCATAATGTTCAGAATTTCTTCAAAGTTTTTTATAAACTTAATTTTATTAAAATTCTGAGTGTAACACACACGTTTAGGTTTCACTGAATTATAATGTTTTTGTTGTCTTAATTAAAATGATTTTGGAATTTTAGCTTTTACCTAAATTTTGCACTTTAAATCCTCTGTTTTTGGTATGACTTTGCATGAGTGGGGGCAAAAAGCCATATAAAAATTTCCTTTACCCTTAATGAGCACACTCCTGTGTTAGTAGATGGAATTATCATTGCCTGCCATTGCTCCACGCTTGGTTACTTGGCTAGAATTCTCTTGGGTTATTGTTTTCATCTCTAAGAAGCATCTCAGCCCCCTGTCATTGAAACTGCATGTTGTTGTCTTTGTGTCTGCTGTAGAAGTTCCTAGTTTACCTACACCCTAGGGTTTGAGCTAAACATACAGGGATTTTGTTTTTAGATACAAGAAATGTCTCAAATCTCTGGATTAACTTCATTAGCCTGTATAAAAGAAACAAACTCATTCCTTGTTATTTTAAAACAATGCATTTCTCTCTTTCTGTAAGTGAAATATTTCTCATCTTGTAGCATAATAAACTAAAAAAAAATAGTATTTCATTATGTGCAAGAAAAGCAGTGGAAATTCATTGTAAGACTGAACTGAACATTTGATTGCTAAGATGAATTATTGCTTTATTTTGCAGGGTTGGTATTTGCAGATTATTTTAACACACAGCATTGCTAAAGTGCATAATGCTTAGTTGTGCCTTAGCTTTTGCTGTTATATATTCTATTTTATAAACTTTAAAAAATAAACTGAAATTCACCACCACCAAAAAAACCCCACTGTAGCAGCCTCATTTTAAAAACCAGGATCTTACTTTTGACAGTTAATCAATAAGAAACAAACGAAAAGTAATAATGCATGACTTGAGAAATACTGTTTTTTTATGTGTAGCCTGAAGTTAAGGCTTTCCAATATGGTAAGATCAATCAATCTTCCCTTTTAGACTGAGGTTGCATCTAAATCACCAGATATGTAAAACATAGAATCATTTTGGTTAGAAAAGGCCTTTAGATCATCAAGTCCCACCATCAAAAATGGACCAAATGCAAAATATTACAACATTTTTAGGTGGACTATGAGGACATAGTGGAAGATGATGTTGATTTCCTGATCTCCTAAGAATGCAGAAAGGCAAAAGGAGAGAGAAATTTAGGCCTAAAGTTTGAAAATATCTAAGTGAGGCAATCATTTTTATGATAAAGAAACTGCAAGTATTCTGTATGCGCTCCAGTGGATTCAGCTCAGTACTAAATCTTCTCATGCAGAAGCAGAATGATGAACAAACAAGCAAGCAACTTAAATTCTGCTTTGAGTGAATCTGCCACTTGAAAAAAAAAAATGATCGATTCAGTATTGCAGAGGAATCTTTGATACAGTATCATTCGCTTTTCACATGGAGTAAGGAAATAGGAGTATGATTTTGTGGCGGTAATTTTTTAGCCTTGTTAAAGGATGGGGAGAAGAGGCAACCAAACTTCTAACCTGATGTTTGGAAATAATAAACTTAGCATGAGAACAAGTTGTTTGGGCAGTATACTGTGAGTACCTTTGAGCAACATTCCCCGAATACATGGGAACTTGTTTTCTCTGCCTTGCCTTCCAGTAGCTATTCCTATGCTTTCTATGTGTAATCTCACTCCTGCTACTAATCTCAGTTGCTAAAATTAATTAGAGTATAGGCTAACCTAGAAAGTCTGTAAAACTACATTTATGTCTGCAACATAAAGCAGAACATTTGGCAATGTTAATTGATGCAATAAAAAGACTTGTAAGACGTCAGGAAACTTTCAAGTCAGTCTTCTCTACCTTGGTTTAATGGTGCAGTAAATACTTTCTTTTCTGGATATGATTATAGTTTTAAGCAATAAAAAGTGAACAAATTCCATTATCTTATGTCAAGGAACCCTCCGGAGAAGATAAAAGTACGGTTAATAAATAAGATTACTTTTCAATGACAATAGCTCTGTAGTAAAACATTCACTTTCTAACCTTCTCTAGGATGCTAATCATTTAATCAGTTCAGTCCTATGTTAGTTTCTGGCAGCAGTTTCTCTCCCATTGGGACGAAAGTACATGCGGGGTTTCTGTTGAAGCAAGGAAAGAAAGTAAATAGGAAAACTGCCTTATTTCATTTGGAAATGATTGCTTTAGGCAATTAGGCACCTGCAGCACTGATCCTGTTAACAAGCAGCATAAATAGCCCATGGTAAGACTATTAAGTCTCTTTTCTTTTCCTTGAAAGAAAGTTGAAATGCTATATTTATGTGCATCCACCACAGCAGGAAATAATTTCCATGATTATGGCTGTGATTCCAGCACACCTCTGTCTTTGGTAAAGTATGAATCTGTTACATGTTACAGTGTCACACACCATCACTCACCCTGAAATCATTATACCCTTAGAACTGTTGACAAAATTCAAAGGTCTTTTTTTCATACAAGATCTTACATTTCATTGATAATTCAGTAGTTAATACTAAATGAAATATTGATGTGGTATTTTCCTGTTACTCGGTTACGCACAAACTGTGTTTGCTGCCCAGAATGAATTCTCTACAGTAAGAACTTCCCTCAGAATGAATATTCAAAGTATGTAGATTTTTTCCACGTCATAAAAATATTCTATTAACACTAATTTTCTGATATTTACATTGACATCTGTTTAAAGTAATTTAGACTTCCTAATTATTATTGTGATACTTAAGAACTTTTGCTTATTAAAATGAGTATAGAACTGCAAAAACATAAACTTCTCCCATATGTTTACCTTATTCTATTGCTAAGTGTGCTCCTAGACACTTTGAAAGCAGAATTGATGTGACATTCAGGCATAGCTATATCTGAAATTAGTATTTCCCAGTCATTATCTTTACCCCATTTGCCAAAGATTAAGTACTTTGCGGAAAGGAGATTACTTATGTGATGCCAAAAAGAGTTACATGGAAAACAAATGAACAAACAAACAAAAAAAAAAACCCACCATTCCTCAGAAAACTCTCTGTGGAAGAAGAGAGGTAAGAGAACAACAATTAGGAGTATTTCATTATTAGAAACAGAATTAAGTTACTTTAAGTTGCTATAGTGTTTGATCTAAATGGAAAAGAATCCCCCGTTTCTCTCCCCTCCACCCCCCCTGGTTTGTTCAGGAAACGTTTCCATTATCTGACTACAGGGACTACAGACTATGGAAGGTTCATTCTCTGGGTATTAGTAGCTAATGTTCTGTCTGTGTTTTAAAACGTCAGATAGGATGAAATGAGTAATGACAGGATAGCTGGTTTAATGATACACGAGTAAATATAAAATTGATCATGAAAAAAACCATAAATCAGTTGCTAAGGAATTAAAAGACAAGATCACTGATAATGAGTAATCTTATATTGTAGAACTTACAGGTTGTCAAAGTAGCTTAATGGTTTGGACATCACCAACATAGCTGATAACTGCAGTACAATATGTTTAGATGTCTGTCAAGTCTTTTACTTAGAATTGCAATAAAATACTTTAAAAGAGAACTAAATGAAGTTACTTAATAGTTTAAACACAAAATTAAAAGAAATTCACATCATTGATTGAAAGGGCAATTAAACATCCAGTGACAGAGTTTTCTGTGCTTCTGAATAGATCTGTCCAGGACATCCCAATGTAATTTATTGTATTTGTGGCTAGCTTGAAAGACCACCTGGCTGGGTGACAGCTCTCTTTCTATCACTGCTGATGACTTTTTTCCTCGCAGAGACTGAATTTTAAGAGTGTCTGTTTAGAAGGCACTAATACATTAAGATTGACCTCTAAAACTGTACTTGCAAAACATTCAGAGTAATTACTGAGCCTTTATGCTAATAGATGTTTCAGAGCACAAATCATACCGCTGATTGTGATTATTTGATTTAAATGACACAATCAGAAAATGTGTTGCATTGACATTTTGGAACTGCTTGTGTTTCCATTGTACTTTGTTTATTTGCTTATTTCTGACTTTACAAGCTGAGTTTGCAGCAGATGCAGTGTTTCCTGTACCTGTTGTCAGGTGTCACTATAGTAGTTGCAATAGAGATCTCTACACTGTGGTATCACTTCCTTTTTTTTATTGTGCCCGATTAGTGCACGTTAACACTTTATATGGAGCAAAAGGAGAGAAGAAAGTTAGTCCTACTGATCGGGAGTGGTTGGTGGCCAACAGAAGAGAGCATGCTGGCATCAGCCTCAGGGTGGAGGAACAACTATTGGGCCCTATGATAACAACAATTGTTCTTGCCAGCTTAACAACAACAAAATAGTATCCAACAGTGTTCATAGTATGAAGGAACTCCCTGCTCAGTACATGCTCGGATTATAACAGATGCATTGATTACAGTCACTTACTACTTAACTGTGTTAGAGAAACGTTGGTGGGCACTGATTAGGTCATTTTTATGTTTCTTTTTTATTTTCATCAGATTAATAGGTAGTGCTCCAGTTTATAAATCGTCTTGTGTTGCAGAATCACGCATAACCACACAGCTTATTCTTCTGTGCTTCCATCACATACATTGCTTTTCTTTCTCTAAAACTACTTAGTTGGCATTAAACAAGATTTAGTGTTTGAAATAAAAGCTGACCTGCTGGCAAGAATTCAAGGGATTTTGTAATTAAAAGAAAGCCTGACAGCTAGCAATTATTTAGAGCTGCTTGTCATACATTGGATAATACAATCTATTCTTACTCATAAACAAAATGTTTGCTGTCATTTTGTTAAGGTTAATGAAAAAAAAAAAACCAACACCCTAATCCAGAGATAGAAGCTCCAAATTTAGTGAAATACTGCACACAACCTTGCTGTAATTCTTAAGTCTGGAAAGGCTTCTGCAAATACAGGGATTTCCAAGCTGGCCAGTGATTTTCTCAAATAGCTTGCCTAATATCAATAGGTCAGAGCCTGCAGAACAAATTGATCTGTAGTGCAGTGATCAGCTGATCCCTAGGCACCTTTGTTTCCATGTTCCTGATCAGTTGACTCTTTCCATCCGATACTGCATATTTTGCTTCAAACTAAGGGCTGTTTTCCATTGTTTCCCATCTTGACAAAAACAATATACATGTCTGCACTTTGCATAGGATTTTGGTCCTCTGTGTTGTGGTGGAAAGAGTAAATACAGATGTACAATATAATTTTTAGCTTCACAAGCTGTTCTTATAGGCAGTTTGCAAGAGTTCTATGCACATTTTTACTGAGAATTTTGTATATCATTCCAATATGCCTAATACTTCAGATTCCTGTGACAAGTCATTTGACTTGGGAGACTGCCTAGGAGTAGAGTTACACAGTGCCAGGAAGTGTCTTTGCTATGGTGTGTGATTTACAAGCAAACGCTCCGCAGAACAGTGTGCATTATTTCCAGCCATGAATTCAGAACTGTGCTTAAAAAGGCTTTTTATGACTTCTAGTTGTGTGCATTCTGGAGGCCAAAATGGCATCTCAGCAATTGTGTATTATTCTCCCATCTCTCACTTGTGTCCAGATGTTGCTTTAGGGTGGTGAGACACTAACAGTGTTGCCCAGAGAGGTTGTAGATGTCCCATCCCTGGAGGTGTTCAAAGTCAGGTTGGATGGGACCCTGGGCAGCCTCATCTGGGGGATGGCAGCCCTGCCCATGGCAGGGGTTTGGAACTAGATCCCCTACAACCTAAGGCATTCTATGGTATCTGTAGCACACCAAAGGGCACTGTTGATGAAGTAGAAGATGCATCCATGAGATCATTCACGTGAGTACAGAAATCAGTAAAAACTTCTTTGAGCAGAAAAGCACCTCTTTGTAGTCAACCACACAGTGTCATTATATTTAGAGTATTTTTTCAGAGGAGAGCTCACTGTATTGATTTATTTTAAACAAATGTTTTCAATTAAGTCAAAGCATTTTTCCTTCACCTCCCACTTTCCTTGAAGTTAGAGTGATTGGTATGACACATCGTTACTTTTATTAGCAGATCATAAAACTTTAACTCTCTCAGAGGAAAAGCTATGCCTACTTCACACAGGCACTTCTGAAGTACCTTATAAACAAGATGGAGCCAGGGGTCTTGGTCACCATTAAAACTGCTCTGCCTGAAGAATGAGAAAAATGTTCATGAGTAAGGTGGGCAATTAGCTATCCCCAGATGAGGAATTCTTATCAAGATCTATGCTTGTTTGAAGGTTTAGTCATATAAGGAGTATGCTGCAGCATGTTTTTGATTTCAACTTATATCAGCTATTGTGAACTAATTCCCAGATCAGTTAAGCATTCAGGCATAAAGAATAAAATGTAACTACTGTTGTATGTGAGATCCAGCCAATTACATAAAAATGTGAACAAAAGGAGCACAAGAACACAAAAGTGTTCAAGCATCCATTATAAATAGTTCCAATTTCCCTTTTAAATGTCAAGTACAAAATATATATTTTAGATGCAAATAACACTAGAGTGTTGTTGCTAATATACTCTTGAAATTACATTTTCTTAGCATGACCTTTCTTGCTAGCAATAACTTACATTTTAATTAAATCTGTGGCCATTTTCATTTCATGCCAACTATCTCCATGCCAGATATTACTGAACTTGTGTATCAAGAAAGTTTAAAGGTCATGAGCTTAAATACTTACTTGAGATAAACTTTTTGAATAACAGATGCAAAATTAAACTTGATGCTATCCCCACTAGTTTGTAAAAAATATTTTATTTCTGAGGTTTAAAAAATATCTCTCCCTAAATTCTACATGTCAGAATGGCAGTGAGGTAAATATTTGGCATGGGTTTATATTCAGCAAAGTAATCTTTTTATATTTATTCTTTTGGGCACTTAATGGTCTAATGCAGCTTCACTGTCTCTGGGGAGAGGACTACTGATGGTTTCAGTAATGATGGAGCATATTGTGACTTGCTTTACCAGGAAAAGCTTGTGATAGCTCCATGTACAAAAGTGGGGCCCAGATTGCATTCTACAGAGTTTGAAAATTAGTGAGAAATTGATTGACACTTTTAAGGTTATATGCCCTTCAGCTGGTAATTGTACACTAAGCTGTCAGGAACTTCAGGCTTCTTCATGCAGAGATGCTACTTCTACTGTTAAATGGTCTCTGTGAGGTGAATCCAGGGTGTCACTTTGAGTGAGTTCCCTGAAGGGAGGAGATGCAGAAGTTGTGTAAGGAGAACTTGCCCCAGCCCTGTTCCCCAAGGACACACACACTCTTCACCTGAATGCTGCCACAGATGTGCTACCAGTTACCTCTGACTCTGATAGGCTTTTCTGAGCTCTAGGAAAGTCTGAAATCAAAGCTTGCTTGGTTTTCTCAGTAGGTTTCTGTCTTATTCTTCTTTTACATTGTTTTATTATGCATTCTCAATTCTTGCTCTAGCCCTGAGCTTAGCAGCAGAAAGTTGATAATTCAGTTACCTACAGAGCATAAGAAACAAAGATGTATTTTAGAACTAGGTCTTGGCAGCTCACCCTCCCGGTTGGAACATGCAGTCTTTCTTAAAGGGTATCTAATTATTCAGGTTAGCTGCTGAGATCAAGCAGTCAGCTTGGACCTTGCCTTTAGTATTGAAATAGTCCCATTCTGAAGTAGAGCAGAGCTACAAACTCTGGATTAAACTTTCTGCTAATTGACTTCTAGGTTTTAAAGAGAAGCAAGCGGTAAATTCTGTGTAGGTGTTCACACAGTCTTGGGAAGAAAATATATTTTGTTCTGGCACCAAAGAGCCAGAAAATGATAGAGGTCTAGACATTTTCTGAGTTAGTCGTGGTGCAGTTGGGGAGCCCTTTGGAAAAGACTTTTTGACACTAACCTCTGAGATCAGCAGATACTACAGGGGGGAAAGAGTGAATTCCTGGAGGCAAAGGATCTTTGCCCTAATTACTTCATTGTTTATTGGCCTTTTAATAGCACATTAACAGTGGTGGTTGTCTTACAGCAGTTGCTGTTTGCTTGTATAGTAGAATGCGAAATCAAGAAAGTAGTAGAAATAATCTATCACATCTTAAACTACCATCTTCAAATTTGAAAACAGCCATGAGGCTTGGGTGGACGATATTCTTAGGTTTCAATCAAGTTTATGATATGTAGGAGTTGGATTCCTTCTTGCAATGTCTTGGGTATTAAAAGTGTAATTTTATAAATACCTTATATCCATGACTTCAGTGATAAATGGCCCAAGGGCAAGTAACATTCCAATATGATTTTCTGCTGTGTCTTCAAGATTGCATTTACAGCTTTTGTCCTCAAGATGTTGGAAGTGCTTTTTGTGAGGGGAAATCTTGCTAGCAGAAGGTGGAAAGGCAGTGCTGAACTCTGCTCTCTGGTGGCAGTGACTGAGCCCCAGGGAATGGCATGAATCTGTGTCAGGGAGCGCTGAGTGGGGGTTATGAAAAGATTCTTTACCGAATGATGGTGGGCATGGATCAGGCTGCCCAGAGCAGAAGGCACAGCCCTGAGTTGCCAGAGTACTAGAAGTGTTTGGACAGTGCTCTCAAATGTAGGGTTTGAATTTTGGGTGGTCCTATGTGGATCCGGGGGTTGGATTTGGCGTTCCTTGTGGTTCCCTTCCAACTCAAGATATTCTGTGTTTTTATGAATAAGAAGATTTTCAAGAAATCACTGAAAATTCATTTGAGGAATTCATTCCTTTAAATGTTTTCTTAAAAACAAAGCAAAACAAAATGCAACAGAACAAGCTGTGGGTGTAGCTTTTGGTTGGATTTTTTTTTTTTTCAGATGTCAAATTTGTGTGTGTGTTTGTTTCTGACTGTTTGGATTATATTTGTTTTGTGTTCTTTCTTTTTCATTTTTATTTTTAATTACATAACAATGTCATAAGATAGACAGAAGTGTGAAGAGAAAAAGCAGAGATGTGGGCACAGCTACTCTATGACTTATCATTAGGGAATTATCAGTCAGAGGAAGAAAATAACCAATGAAGTGTAGACTACTATGAGCTCTGGATAACTAGAAGCAATTTTTGATCAGACTGAGCACTTGCTTCACATCAGTGCATCTCTAAATAAAATAAGAAACAACCCCATGGCACTGTTTATAAAAAGAAAAATAGGGAGAAGGAAAAGAAAGCCGAGAGCATTATTCTGCAGTTGCACCCAGTCATGTGAACAGAAGCTTAACAGTTTAATTAAGTTAGTTTGTGGGCTGTTTTTATTCTTGTGTGTTTCCAAGTTCTTCCATAACTTGCTATTACTTGGCCAACTAGAAAATTTTAGTGAGGTTTTGCCTCTGACTGAGGATTCTGATGCATCTGGCATACTTGGACCAGTACCTACAGAAGATGAAAACTAAGATGGAAATTCCTTCAGTGGTTGGCAGTGAGTATAGAGCTGTCAGAAAAATGAATATTTCCTGAGTCAGCATGCCTAGGACATGGGTCAGTGACAAAGCACTGGCTGTGGCTGTTCATGGGCTCACAAATAAGGCACCTTCCTCATAAGATTTTTAGATGAGAAATGAAGAAAGAGGGGGAAAAGTGACTTGGCTTCTCCTCTTATAAAGGGTCATCTCTAGAGTAAATTACAGCTAGTGAAGCATTCTAAGTAAGTGCTCACTTTAAAGGATAATGCAAGTTTGTTAAGAATAATTAATGTGAAGTGCCTCCACTAATCTGAAACCTCTGACTGGCCTGCAGCCAAAGCCCTATAAAATATTCTCTTCTGTGAGTGAAAATTTGGCTGGCACTAAATGACTGTACTAATTATATCTTGAAAGGTGCATTTAACCTTTTCACCTTACTAGAAAAGAGTGAAGAACTTTATCTCCATTATGGCCTGCCAGCTTCATTCTGCTGTAGATGCCACTACTTATGCTTAGATACACTGATTTGATAGAATAGAGGAAGAAAAGGTGATGTAGAGAGGGAGAGGTTTCCAAATGCATTTCCTTGATGCCAGCATTTCATATCAAGTCCAGACACTCTATGCTAAATTTCACTGTCTTGTG
This sequence comes from Bambusicola thoracicus, assembly GCA_002909625.1. Classification (NCBI taxonomy): domain Eukaryota; kingdom Metazoa; phylum Chordata; class Aves; order Galliformes; family Phasianidae; genus Bambusicola; species Bambusicola thoracicus. The sequence continues at coordinate 12,521 of PPHD01019939.1, forward strand.
TACTATGTGTACTTTCCTAGTTATAATTATGAATGTAGTGAGATTGTATCATTAGCATACCACCATATGACAGAAAAAAAGTTAATTTGTATCTCTTCTGATTGCTGAACAAGGGAACTTCTTGACTCTTCTCTCAGGATATAAATGATTCAGAATAACCTGAAGGAAATAAGCATTCTGTTTTCTTCAGTTTAAAATGCCGTCTGCAAGGATGAGGTGGAGAATCCTCAGAGCATTCAGAATAGAAACAGGACTCCATATGGAAATGATGAATCTGAAGGATGTAGTTTTAAGTGCATTTCCCACAAATCCAACTGTGATGTTAGGCTTGGTTGGGCTATGCGAAACCATTTTTCCATGCATTCCCAGATCCATAAATATTCTAAACATATAAAACACATTCACTTACCAAACCATTCATAATCCCTTGTAATCTAATAATCCAAAATGGAACCAAAAAGATCCCCAGGCTTTCAGAGTTTAGAAAGCCCAATAAATCAGTCCTGCTGTAGGATGCTGGAGCTCAGGTTGTACCTGAGGGATCTGGAGAAAGCTAGCATGATTAACAGGCCCAGACCAACAGCCAGGCAGAGGAAGCTCTTCAGACTAGGAGTGCTCTGCTTGCGGCTTCTGCCCTTGAAGCCTTGGCCATTTTGTAGCTAACTGCCCTTGGATTTCCAGACCAGGCTTTTCTGTTTGAAAAGTGTATTTCTCAAAGCAATTAGGAAACAGCTGTCATTGCTGCAAAAGGATTTTGAAGTAGAAGAATAGAAGGGTAGAAGAATATAAAAAGTAGAAGAATCCTGGGTCAGAGGAAATAGCAATATGTACAGACTTAGAAAACATGGGTGAAAAAGCGTGGAGAAAAGATTTCCTGTGAGAGAATACAATAGATAACTTAGGTACTGTTTGGTAAGGCAAGTGTTAATTCTCTTCTGGATGTAAGAACAAAAAAATTTTGTACTGCTTTATGTGCACCGTACCAGTTTTCCCTGTTTTGTAAATGAAGTGATTAAAATGCCAGTGAAGTCCAGTGGGCCATCTAATTTTGTATCCTTTTTCCAAAAGGAATTCAAGTCCAATGTTTCTTAGCGAATCCATGAAGTATGAAGAGAAACTGCAACAAATGTGGCATGTGGGAATGTGTCCCATATCTGATGGTGATCACTCTTACAGCATGGTAACTTTTTGGGGGCAAGAATATCTGCAAGTCTCTTGGAGCATAGGGTACATTTATGGATCTACATAAATGCATAATAATAGTAGTCAGTGCCCTTAGCCATGAGATTCCATAGACCTTATTATTTAATCTTAAGCAGTGCAGTGTGTCTGCAGAGTACTCTTTTTTTTTTT
>PPHD01019940.1:1152-13872 GCA_002909625.1 Bambusicola thoracicus
ACACACACACACAGCACTGTACGCCGTGCCACAAAAGGAGGAAACGCCGCTGGATAAACAAAAGGGCCTCCGGTACCGGCACCGGGAGCCGTCCGAGCGCGGCCGCTAGGTGGGGCGCGCCGCCGGGACACGGCACCGAGCGGGGACGGAGCGGAGCGGAGCGGGCGCTGCTCTGAGCCCCTCTCTCCGTTTTAGGGTGAAAAGTCACTTTTGGGGAGTTTTCTCTCAGCGCTCCCTGAGGCTCGGCCGTAGCCCTCCCCGGGAGGAGGAGGAGGAAGGGGCGCTCTCGAAGGACTCGCAGCCGCTCCGCGCACACACACACATACGTGTGTTTTCCTTCTCTCCTTCGGAAGACGGCCGTGGCCTTTTCTCCCTCCCGGCGGAGGGCTCGGTAGGCGCTTCCAGAGGCCCAGCTATTTCCATAGGGTCCCTTCGGCGATTGTTTATTTAAAATCAGCCGCTCTATTAGTGGAGGCAGCGAGGAGTTAGTGCTCGGTCTGCTAGCGATTCCCACCGGGCTGTAAGCCGATGCCTCTTTTAAGCCTTTAACTTCATGGTCGTCCCAGAAGTAGAAGTTCTCATAATGGAGACCCTATGGGCATCGTGCATTCCAGCACATCATTAAAGCACAGCAAAGCAGCTCAGCCACAGCCAGATGAAATAACGGCACTGTCCGCCTTTAATGGGCTTCCTGTGGCCCGACACCGCCGAGGACAATGGTGAAAACTCAGACAGGTCGCTGGCGATTTTTCAAAGCGCCATAAATGTTCGTATTAGGCTTAATATTATCCTTACATTTATAGAGCGAGCCGCTTCATAACCGCATTTTTAAGTGGGGTTTAACGTTATATTTCTCAAGGTGACTAAACACAACGCCGAGCATCCTGCTGAATGCTGTGCTGAGCGCTTACGGGCCTGGGGAGGGGGTGAAGCACAGCACCGTGCACAGCAGCCCTGCAGCATCCCCGCCGCTGTGGGATGGGCCCAGGAGAACAGGGCTGGGGCAAATCCCACCCGCGGGTAGCGACTTCAAAATGAAATAAAGGATTAAAGTGGAAGAAAAAGTCGGGTCGAGCAGAGCCAGCAGCAGCGCTGTGTGTCTGGGGTGAGGAGCCGGGCTCGGCCTGGCCCTCCGTGCCCCAACCCCTGCCCTCCCGCCAGGCCAGAAGCAGTTTTCGAGCAAAGGAGAGGGAGAGGAGGAGGAAATTAAAGGTAAAAAAAAAAGAAAAAAAGAAAAAAAATGTAAATAAAAAATTTCCCTTGGTCTGGAAATGGGCCCAACTGAAAGCATGTTAATCTCCACCTCAGTAATTTGGTTCTTCTGGAGAAGACAGAAGCCCTGCTGCTGTGCCCTGCACTTCATAAATCACGTCTTTATGTGGACAAGGTCAGGGCACCTAACAGCTCAGACATGGGCCTTTGCAGTGGCTCGGAGGGCTCCGGCATGTTTATTCTCTCGCATAGATCTCCGAGGAGCAGTCCAGCACGCTTCTAATTACTTTTGATTATTTTCATTTGCTCGGGTCAGGCTGGCTTTGCCGGCGCTGCTGCAGGGTGGGTTTCCTCCCCCTGGCTGATGGTGGGACGTGGGGAGGGCAGTTCTGACACCCCCTTCCCGGTGTCCCCAGGAATGGTGTGCTACGGTGGGGGCACATGTGGGGGCATCCAGCTGGGATTCCCTTCTTTATGCCAGGCAGTTGGGAATGCATAACCACACACACCTCAAAAATACCAATTGCTTTTGGGGAAAAAAAATGAAAACCAACACATCCCTGCAAAAAGAATAGAAGAGAGAGAGGTGTAGACATGGGTGGCAAGAATTTGCAGGATTTCTGCTGCTGCAATGGGGCTGTGTTCAGAAAGGACAGCACACTGCCACAGCCCCCAGCCATGTCCCACAGCACTGTGTCTGAGCCCCCTGTCCTCCTGCTGCACCCAGTGTAGCATTTTATAGCTGGGATAAATATATATATGTTTAAGTATATGTCAGTGCCAGCACGCACAGCACCCCGTGGGCAGGCAGTGTTGGCTCCAGGTGTGTGTGGAGCAATCATCATACCCCCATCCCATCATGCTGGGGTCCCCCACAGGTGCCAGTGCCGTCACAGCTGATGGATGAGGGGAAATTTCCTGAACAGGGGCTGGTGAATGAGAAGGGTTTTTTGCATGCTCTGAGGCACGCTGGTGGGGTTTGAGTCTGGATCCTTTTGGGCCCCAAAAGGGCCCAAAGCTCCCAGTTTTTCTACTCTGAGTCTTCCCACTGCTTCCTCTGCCACTGAACATGCTCTGTCACAGGGTGCCAGAGACTACTGCTGTTTGCAATTGCAATGTTCATTGCTTCAGTTACAAAAGACTCTAGAAGCCTCCAAACCCAGACCTACTGGACACAGAGCAATTGAATGCGTGGCTGCTTAATGTGAGGGATGGCTTCCCATCCACCCAGGAGCTGTGGGTTTTATGGCCCTTTGCCCTTCTCCTATTTTGAAAGAAAGCTAAAATTCTGGAGGATAAGAATTCAGTGGGAGTCCATTAACACTTCATTTCCTCCAAATGTTTAATTTTCAGTCCTTTCCATTTGCCACACAGTCCCATAGCTCAGCACTGGATGGGAAGGGTGCACACAGCAGGCGTGGGTCCCTACAATACCCCAGAGCCACGGGATGGAGACTGGGAAAGCAACCAACAGAGCAAGGGAAACACCAGGCTGAAGGGGATCGGAAGGGTTAATAAGCAGAACTTTACACTACAAAGATTAATGTGATGCATAGCATGTAATTCTACTTTAGTAATCAATTTTAGGAATGAGTGGCTATTTTCAAAGCATTCCTATTGTAGCCAAGGTTTTAACTAGGCGTACAAGAGTGGACATAAACACCTGTGGACTTTATAAGAGTACGAAGCAATTTATCACCCAATAAAAGCCAAACACTCATTTTAAAATTTTCAGGTTTGCATTTGCTGTTTTAAACGTACATGTGTGGATGCTTCTAGCACTGCTCACAAGCAGCAGGATGCACACTGCACACACAGTAACACACGTGCATGCAGACAGCCTATCCAGCTCCTGAGTGGGGCACAAAAACCTGCTACAGGAGGTGTCAATAGTTTCATCCCACCTACGTTTTGCATTAAACCCACTGTGACAATCGACTGGAGTTGTCTAAAACCTGCACTAAAGGGGCATTAAGTCAGCTGGCATTGGAAATTACTGGAATTCGATTTTCAGATAAACCACAAAACTTGATGAACTACCATCGTTCTGGCTGAATTAACTCATCATCCCTGGGAGCAGCGCAATGTGGAGGACAGAGGCACATAGTCCCTTTCCAGCAGGGCTCTAGCAGCTGGTTCACCCCCTCTTATGGCACAAGGAGAGCAGCCCCACAAGGGACCAGCGCTGTTGAGGCATTAGATATCATTTGTATGAGGATAGGAGATGGAGAGCACTTTATTACAAGCTCATTATGAAACTATAAATAGGTTGATATCCCCACAACAATTCAAGTCATGCATGTAGATAAGTCCAAGGGTTGGAATTCAGGAACGCGAAGTTATCTGGCCAATGGACATGCTTGCAAGTTTGATCCTTATCCTCTTCAGGCACACTCCTTAGCACTGAGACACAGAGCACTTGGAGCACGGGTGTTGTTTCCACAGCCCAGCTTCCCAGCTATGTGCAGGCACCTGCCCCAAAGTGGAAAGCAGGTCCTGAGCAAACGCGTGACCGGTAAATGCTTAACCAGCCATGAACATGCACGGCACCTGGGCTCAGTGCACAGTGAAGTGCTGCTCCACATAAATTAGTCACACATGGGTAAAGGAGCAGGGTTGGTTCTGAAAACTCTTGCTCCAAGAGCAACTTGGTTTGCACAAAAGAACTTGGCTGAAGCTACAGAGAGGGACAAGGAATGATGAAAAGACCATCACATCTACCAAAACCTATAGTGTCTTCCAGGACTCACCATGTCCACCAAAACACATCACATCTCTCAAAATACACAACATCCACCAAAGCTCATATTGCCCACCAAAAGCCACCACGTCTACCAAACCCACAGTGTCCACCAAAGCCCACCACGTCTACCAAAACCTATTACATCCACCCAAATCCACCATGTCCACCAACTCAGATGAATGCTCAGGAGTATTAATTCTTCTCCCATCAAGGAGTGGGAGGAAGACAGTATTTCACTGGGTTTCTTGCAAAGGTTCTGTGAAGGCATACTGCAACTTCCCTTTGCCTGCTTTAGGAACAGTGTAATGAACAACAAGCACATTTTGCTCACCAGAAAACTCTACTGGGGAATGTATTCGATACAGGTGTCAGAATAAACCTGTTCTGCTAACCAAAAAAATGTGTCTTGATCACAATGGGTTATTAATGAAATGGCTATGAACATCAGCATATACTTGTGGCAGATTTCTTTCATAAATGAGTTGAACATTTTCCAATTTCAAGAAAGTGCTGCTACCTATAAACTGGGAAATTAAGGGCTTTTCCCCCTAAGACTTAAATCCCTCAGGGCACTTATGTTCTGGCATGCATCCCTTATTTGCTGAAGAAATTTCAAACTTGGTAATTTAGCACCATACTGATAAAACGAAGGAGAAAAAAAAAAGAAGTGAGGCATGTGTGCATGTGAAGGAGGAGGGAGGTGAGTGGTATAGCTGCAGGCCTTTTTTTCCCGTGGCTTTTTTTATACACAAGTCATGCTGCAGATTTTGTATGAGATTCATAGAGAAAACATTCCCAAGATAAAATATATAAGATGCATATCAATCCATAAACTGAGTTTTGCAGATGCAAAATGACCTGCAGAATTTAAATGAGGATGGAGACTGCTTTATAACCATTTCTCCATATAACTTATTTAAGCCTAAGATGTTGGGCTAAATTTGCCACCAGCAGAATTATGAGTATTAGCATTATTAGTATTACAGCAGCACCTAGAGGCCCTGGTTGAAACTGAGACCCTTTGTGCACTGAAAAATGATAAGCAGAGGTCTCTGCCCCGCTCAGCCTGCAGTTGGCATGGGCAGCACCAATGGCGTGTTGAAGGGAAGGTTGGCGTTTTGTTTGGATGGACGGAAAAGGGAGATTGGATTATGGAGAAAATCAGCAACAGGCCAGGAATGCAATATTTTCCCATCGCTTTCCTTCACTGCTTTTTACTTCTTCCTTTTGATTCTAATGAACAGAAAGTGGGAGTACCAAGTGCTCATTAGCACTTTGGAATTAGTGCTCATTTAACACTCTAAGTTGATCCATGAATTTTGTCTCAAACTGAGAACAGAAGTTTTAGGTTGAGGTTGTGGAGGACAGAATATACTTCTGCATAAAGGAACAACCAGACTGGATTGGGTGATTTATAACATGCAGGAGTTTCACTCCAAAATGCCATTTATGTGCCCAGAAATCTATTCAGCAAAGATAACACAGCACAGGAAAATGAATATTATCAATCTATGAGCAAAGATGGGAAGTAATGTTGTAGCAGTTTAAGATTAGGTTTGCTCGTATCTGAAGCCTTTTACATCTCTACTCTGTTTGCTCTTACCCTGGGTTTAACAGGTGAAATGTGGTGACAAAGAGCACTGTGAGAATCTTGATCCATGAAGAAAGCAACGATCGTGGCAGCTGCTGACTCTGCTGGTAGCAGCACACTGAGTGCCTCATTTCCCCATTAACACTTACTGATGGGAAAGAGGCAGGAAAGTCAATGACAGAAACCTCCAAGCTCCAGTCAACCTGTGCTGTGTTTGATATGGTGCTGCTCCACTGGTGTAAAGGGTAAGAGAAGAATAACACATAAAAGAGTTATGTATAAATGGATATAACAGACATCATTGTCCTGGTGTCCACCAGCAGCTCAAAGGGTTCGGTGGCCATGGGCGATGCTGTCCCACTGTAACTCCTGCCAGTAGCCAAGTGATCCCTAGGCACATCCGAGGTGCAGTGATTGTGATTTGTGTGAGCTAGATCAGTAGTAAAAGAAGGTCAAATTTTAAATGTAAGGTATACATTTGTAGAAGAATGTGTAGTGTTTGGTCTCCAGCTTTGGATGGCTAGAGAGTATCCCGCAAGCCAAAAATCTATTCTTCAGTTTTGGTTTGTTGATTAAATACACTTGTTACCAAGAACTTCAAGCAGGAAAAATTTAAGAGAGACTTCACTGAGATGTTATCAGCTTCGGCTGCAGCAGAGAACAGCTAAAATGTAATAGCTCTTCAGATCTCAAGGTATTTCTACTGACTGCTGTATAATCAGCATGTTAAATCTGAGCATCTCTTCAGACGTAGTTATTTGTATGATATATACAGATCAATACCTATTGATTTTATAATTTTGATGCATCTCAATGCAATGATTCATTTTCGGATTATCTTATTCATCAAGCTCTTCTCTGTGACTTTCCTCCCAGGCTGTCCAGCACTTCCAGGCCAGTTCAAGCAGGTCCCGCTGCCACCATCCCCTTAGTCCCTTGCACACACACTTAGTCACATCCTAGAGCTTTGTATGCAGCTCTAGGTTTGTTAGTACTTGAGGATAAAGTTCGTAAACTTGCTTCACAGATGTACTGGAACAAATTGCCCAGAGATGTGGCAGTCCCCCATCCCTGGAGACACCCATGATCAGGCTGGATGGGGCTCGGAGCTCCTCATGGAGCTGTGGGTGTCCCTGTTCACTGCAGGGGAATTGGACTGGATGACCTTTAAAGGTTTCTTCCAACTCAAATGATTCTGCTTTATTGATTCTATGCCACCACCCCATGGCTGGCTTTGGAGCCACCCATAGCTCTCCAAGGAGTGCTCCCCACTCCATGTACCCCAGTGTTTCTCACCCAGTGGCTATGCCTTCAAAATTCCCCGTGCTGGCTCATAAGGATATGGAGTGGACATACTTTCCCACTGAGTAAAAAAATGTCTTTATAAGGAGCTTTTGGCGCCCATGCTGGCACCTGAAGACCATCCCCACTGCAGTAAGCAGCAGCAGGAGAAGCAGAGTAGCTGGCATGGAACACCTGGTGATGAGGGATTAACAGCGACCAGTTTGACATATTGGAGGAAACCAGTGTCACTGCTACTGCTGGCAGGGAAGTCCTGTAAAAGTCACTGCATTGCATATATTCAAATGATCGTCGAATCATAGAATAATAGAATCATTAAGGTTGGAAAGACCAGTAAGATCACATAGTCCAACCACCAACCTATGGCTATGACTACTGCTGATAATAGATTAGAGACAATTAGTGGTGCAGCCATGCCTAATACAAAGCTCATATCAGGATAAATTGTGTCTGGATGCTCTAGAGAAACCCCAGCTACATTAAACCATGATGTAGCAATTCACTTTTGCATAAAACTCTAGTGAAATGTGGCCAACACTGTCCAAACAATGCAGGGCTAGGATGTGGGGAAAAGTGGTTAAACACAGGCACTGACATGCATGTGATGAATGAACTTCAGGCAAACTGGAAAGCTTCTTTATGTTCAAAATGCCCGACAAAAAGAACTGAGCTTTATTCTAATGTAACAATTTACATTGTTTTGTTTTGCAGGAGGTTCCAAAGGGAGCTGAGATGGACTGTGCCCATGAAATTGAAGTTATGAGGGTGAGCATCTCCCAGGAGGAAAACAAAAAGGATCCCTGAACAATAAACAGCAACTTCAGCAAGATAGCAAGCGTGAGCTAATTACAAAGTAAGGCTGATCACCATGCAAAAGTAAATGACTTCATAAATAGCTTGAGATATCATGTTAAAAGCACCTTTAGGAATAGAAAGATGCTGTGCTAAAAACGAGAGATCTAAAGAGCTGTTATTACCCACCCATTACATTTTCTGAGCTGTCTCATTCACTTTTTGAAGTTGTGTATACGTGATACAGCAGGGCAAAACATTTTATGTACCGTAAGAAATTGGACACAATGTTTAATGTTCAGAAGATAAAGTTAACAAAACCACGTATCGGTGACTTTTTTATTTCTCTATTTTATGACCTTTCAGGAACTTAAAGTAAAAAGAAACAAGAAGGAAGGATAAGCAACCATGCACACTGCTTACTTTTTTCTACAAGCTGACCTGAACCCAAGGTAGAAATCATAGTAAAAAGTCTTTTTTAATGTCTAAATAGAGGATGTTCTCTCTGTTCCTTCCAAGTACCCTCAGTCTCATCATTACAGACTTCTCAGTGACACTGGTAGCAGTGACTCTGCACGGTCTTCTGCTCTACAGGATGCCAAAATGCTCATGATAGAACTGTGGCGGCACATGGATGCAGTACTGCACACGCACACAAAATCCGCTATCTATGCTGAATGCTCATTTCAAAGTCAAACAGGAGTAATGCCTTGATACTAGCTAGAGTCCAGGAGGAGAACAGAAAAAGGCAATGTGTGAAGGGTTGTTCATTTCCCTTGGAAGGAAAAAGCAATAAAAAAGGGTAAACGTGATGGGAGATAGACGCAGCATTCTAGTACAAGGTATAGACCATTAATGTATTGGCCTAATGAACAAAAAGTTGAGTTTGAGTGGCATAAACTGCACTGTAGCTAGCAAAATTCTTCATTAGATAAAAATGAGCTTAAACTGTCAAACAGGTATTGTGTATTTTGCAGCTGTACATTTTTGTTACAGGCAAACAGTGCCTGGCAGGAAGTAAAGGATTATTTCTGCTGATTTCAGGAGGAAGATGCAAGAGAAAAGGCAAGAATGTAAGCAGTGTTTTGTAAAATCTATTTCACAAAATATCTCAGATGGTTCATCATCAAACTGCAAAATCTAAGTGTGTGCTGTAGTCAGAAGGACTGTATTCATAGGTCTTTTGAACATCTCTCCCTGTGCTTTTATTATGTTCACTGCTACTTTCAATTGACAAAGTTTCTCCTTTGATACAGAAGTTTCAATGGGATGACCTCTGTTACAGCCATGCAGGTTACACAAGACAGCAATAATTCTAAGCAAATCTGAAGGAGTTATAGATGACAGAGCATAAACCTGCAGCCCAAGTTCATGTGGCCAAGTTCAGTTCTGGTACAGCTTCCCTGAACATTTCTGTGCTCTTTTACACGGAAAGAATTTGTGCTTGGATGAACTCGTTGCTGGCATGAATTTCAATGGCAATAGAAATCAGGTTCATCTACTTAGAGTGACACCCATTGACCAAAGTGAAACACGAAGGTAAAAGGACAGCCCTGGGGGTAGCCTGGTGGAGTTCTGTTGAGGATAAATCTGTGGCATCTTCTTAGCTAATATTATGACCTGCTGAATTACAGTGAAGTGTGTGACATGCTGGGTGGTGCTGTAAGCAGCTCCCCAAGTCCCAGTTCCCCTCCTCTATGTGGAAAGCAAAGGGTGTGATGGCAAAAGCAGCAACAGACAGAAGAAAGCACGCCTCTTCAGAAGTTAATTCATGACCCTCAGTAATCTTTCACTCGTTTCATTGAAATAATGTTCCAAACACTTTACAAAATTAAACTCTCGTGGAGCTCACATCCTTCATGCCTGAGAAAGCAAATGGCTCCGGGATGGAATGGGCAGCCATTGCGGGAAGTGGGAGCAGTGCTTCCAGCTGGGAGCCTGGCTGCTGTGGCATCACTATTCAGGTGGACGTGGAGTTCACTTCCCAGCCTTCCAGAAGACATCTTTAATGATCACCAGCCCTTGGAAATGTACGCAAATTGGAAAGAAAACCTCTGTACATGAACTGTTACACAGGTTCAATCCCGACGTGGGTATGTGTCACCCCCTGAATTGGGAAGGATGCCTCCAGTAACAGCAAATTATCCCAGCCAAAGCCTGCCTTGGCCCAGACCTGCTTGGAAGATCTTCCAGGGCTGCAGCACAAGGTGGTATGGCTGGAGACCAACTCAAGGCATTATTTTATTTTGTTTTGGTTAGCAGAGTTGATATTTGGTCAAAGGCTTCTAGCTGTGAAATGATGAGGAGCTGCCAATTTCTAAGCTAAATGTTGTACATTCATATCCTGCTACCACTAACTCCATTATGATTAGTCGGGAGTGAACTTAGAAGGTTTAGAAATAAGGTTTGGATAAACATCCCCAAATTTTGGATGCTTATCTGAGCCTGACCCAAACCCCCTGAGTATGCGGAATTGAGCTGGAAATCTGGCAAGAATGTTAATTTCCACACTTCTCATTTCTCTCTTGAAGGCCATATTTGCAGTTAAAGAAATTTTCTTTAATTGGAATTAGCATAATACATTATTTCCCTGTGGTGAGAACAGCTTTTCTGTAGTTACTCTGACTGTTTGGACTTTGCCCAAAGAAGTACAAAAAGGGATGAAAGTGAACACAAAAAATCTAACGTAAGTGAATGAAACTCTTTAAGCCCCCAAAAGTGGTAGATTCTATTTAAGCCTTCCCCCCAAAATGAACAGCTTTGTCCAAGCTTAACATGATGCCCATACAAGTGACAACTGTGCTCCTTTTAAGGACATTTGATAATAATTAATGATTTGGGCAGCAAATTGATGCTTCATAGCACATCTTCTTTGTTTAATGTCATTACTTTAATATTATCAATAAAAATATTATGCTGGGATGTGCCATCACATATAATCGGTCGGTATTTGGCTCTCTAAAACTGAAAAGTTACGAGCGTTAAGTATGGAGTTCATTATTCTGTAACTATTAGTTTTATATTTTAGGAAGCCAAAGTCCATCCACATACTAAATTTAACAATATTTGCTGTGGAGATATTTAAGGAACCAACAGATGAGGGGAACTTAACTCCTGATCTGCACACAAGAGACCCAACCATCACCCAGCAGACCCAGGTCTCCTACTGGATATCCAGCCACAAGAGCCCAGCACCACGTTCAAAAGGCCTTGCAGGTGCCCAAAGTGAGTTCTGATGGTTTGCTGTTGTTTCTGTGGCTTTTTTTTTTCCTTCACATTAGGCCCTTTGCAGATCCGACTCACGATATGAGGTTCATTTGGAGCAACACAAATGACCTTCTCAAGCACTTTCCACATTATGGGAAATCAGGACCCAGTGGCTCTCCCTCCCTCCTCTGCTCGTTTTCTCCAGAAAACTAATAGCAAACTAAAACAGCAGTCTGTGCATGTGCACCTGGGTATAAGCGCAACACACGTTGAGATTCACATGCATCCATTAATTTAAATGCTTGATCATACTTAATAACAAATAAATAAAAATGAATCATAACAAAAATGATTACCCAATGCTCACACAGAAGAAAAGCAAAACCAAGTGCCACTCCACGGCCATCAGTACTCCAGAGCAAGCCCTGTACCCTGTACTGCAGAATATCACACCTTCGATGTGCACTGAAATAGAAACCCAGTCTCCTTGCTCCGTCCATGGCAGGAACAGGGCCAGGCTGCCCAAGCGAGGAGAAAATGTCACCCGGCCTGAACACAAAGGCTGAGATGGTATCTTGCTTCTGGCTCAGTGAATCATGCACCAGGAAAAATGTGTTTAGCTATTCCTGGGCCTGACAGCAGCACAGAGTCCCTGGGAGAGCGCTGATGCTGTACACAGTGCCGGAGAGGTGCCAGCCCCTCCTTTCCCAAAACAATGGATTTTGGGGTGACATCGGATCCGGCCCTGGGGGCATTCACAGGGCTGCAGGGGATGGCAAAGACAAAACCCTGCAGCAGCCAGTGCCCACAATTAATGAATTAACAGTGCTCATTAAGGGAGGCTGTGTTCAATGTTCAGCTTGTACGAGGAAGGGATACGGTCAGGGAAGAGCCAAAAGACCACCCCTGGGATGGGGCCCTATGTTCTGCATTTTCAGAAATATGCAATATAAACCCCAAGTTTCTGAAATTTGATACGATTTCATTCGGAGATATTTTTACTCTAAACTTAAGGCTGCCAGCAATGGTGAGAATAAACCACCAAGGGTGTGTCTGGTCAACCTGTGGGGACAGAGGAGGCACCTCCAGCACACAGATGTCAAAGCTTGACCAAAGGAGGCAACTAGGGAGATCCACTGTGGAATCACCAGTAGTGCTCCAAGTACAGAGCAGGGGTATGAAATATTTCCATCGAGAAATCCAGGCCCCACTGAGGGCAATAGTGAGACGCTGATTGCCTTTAGAGAGAAGGGGAACAATTCCAGTGTTTGCTCAGCAGGCAGAGAGGGAACATTACCCGGCGTACAGCCCACACAGCCCATGATAATCACGTTATAAAAGAGGCATTTGCACAGAGCTGTTGCTTACAATGGGCAGTGCCACCGAAAAACATGTTGTTGTTGCTGTGTGCCACAGGAGGCTGGTGTCTCTCCTGTCCCACCAGCCTGGGTTGCTTTCTCCTCCCATGTTACCAAAGCTTTATAGTGGAGCTCATCAGCTGGTGTTAGCCAGTGTTATCCTGCTTAACAGCGCCGTAAAACAAACAGCCCAGGAGGTTTGTCACTACAGCCGTGTACTTTATAAGGCACAAGTCTGAATAAACATCTAACTGCTCACACCCTTTCCAAAGGAACAAGAACAAGCTGAACTGAAAGTGCTGATTTGTATCTAAAGTGGAGCTGACTGCGCAGCAGGAGCAAAGAAGTAGACTGGATGGATGGTGCCTGCTAGAAGGAGCTACAGCATCACTGTTGTATGCTTTGGAGAGGCAGCAGGAAAGCAAGACAGGAAATCTCAAATGTGAGCTGGAAACAGAGGACATGCACAGCCTATCCCATCCCGTCCCATCCCATCCCAACCTACCCTACCCTAC
>PPHD01019943.1:0-13872 GCA_002909625.1 Bambusicola thoracicus
ATGTTAAGCAGTATCACTATGTGTTGTTTTCCTTTATTCCCCCTGCACAAATTTTCACTCCTGTAGCTCTAGTTCTGCTTGTGCCAATGCAATAAACATGAAGCACAGCATCGCCTCCTTCATAAATTTTAGTTCCTCCTCTTAATATACATTTTGTTTTCCATCCTTTATTATTTAGTACTTCAATTGTAGTACGACTTTTGGAATAAAATGTCATACATAAAACATCCTGCACGGAACAAAAGCCACACTGTAAGGCAGCTGTACTGATTCCAATTTCAATTGTAAAGTCGCTTGATCTTACCATGCTTCCACGGAACCTCACCATGCCAGGGTATGCCTCCAAATAGCTCACATTTACTGCTCCCTGCCCAAACACAGACTACAGACATTGGTTTTCAAGAGGGTCTGCTGCATGACAAAAATCACTTCTGGGATGTTAACCCAGGCCACAGTCCAGATCATTTAATCACACAACAGGTGCTGTCTCAAGGACAGGAGATGTGAGGTGAGGAATCCTAGTACTTGCATTGATCATTCAATCAACATTTATCAGACTTGCAGAACAAAGAGTTCAGCTAATCCTCACTTTAGTTTGAAAGAAGTTCTCTTCTGGATATCCCATATGTAGCCAGCCAAGCTTTTCACAGATGGTTTAATGCAGCTGTGTAGAGTTATGAAGGCAATAAAACAGTGGAATACATTAGTGAGAATAAAGTTATGAAAGGATATTGGCAACTGTTATAATTTCATATTTGCTTATTACAACCATCATGGTCTAGGTGACAGAACTAGATTATCAAAAAGAGAAAAGAACAGAACATCTTACAATAAAAGACAAAATTTATCAGAAGAGTTAAAAACAGACAACATACACATCCAAGCCAATGAATAGTTATTGACAAAGCACTGTTTGCATGCATGTTAGCAGTCACAGAGATCAGATCTTGGCCTTTGTAAGTAACCGACCTGTTGTTGCCCTTCACTTCATCGAGCTCCTTCTGCAGCCTGGCACTCTTCTCCTCTTCCTCCTGAAGCTTTCTCTTCACCACACGGAGCTCCTGCTGGGCTTCACATTTAATATCATTGGCTACAACCACTGCAGTCTGTAGATCAGCTTGAAAACGCTTCCATTCTTCTGTATCTTCCTAGAAAGAATAATTACAACCACAAACTGCTGTAAAAATGCCACTTGAGCACTTAATTATTGACCTCTCTTTCAGTGGTCAAAAGAGAACAGGATTTCAGCACAATTTCAAGATGCTGAGGTCAAAATAAATACAGGTGTCTTTACAGTTTTGACTAGATTGCCAAAGAAGAAACTGACAACTGATGATAAGCTCTCCATTCCAATTCAAAAAGTAGAATCAAGGTCCTTCCTATAGCTATTGATCATTCAGAATTGTGATACTACTACAAGGACTGTTGCTGAAAAGAGCTCAGGGATACTGATAGTTCAGGAAGCAGGACCATGCTCCAAAGTAGCAGAAGTTCACTGGTAGAAAAATTAGAAGGAATTAGCAAAGAATATATTATAGTTTACTTCACTGGCAAAGAATCAGCTATAAACAAAGAACAGAATGAAAGCAAGTAGAACTTTGTATAATTGCTCTAAAAATTACGGTGCCTAAATGAAATCCAGTATTACAATAAAAGCTCAGCCTAGCTTTGTCATGGCATCTGAACCTTACCTTCATTTGCTTAGTCAGAGCCTTCAGCTGCCTCTCTATATCTTGTTTTTGCTCTTCCAGCTTCGTAGTTTTACCTAGAAACAGTTTAAAAAAAGAAAAGCCTATTTGATTTTGCCTCTGGTAACATCACTAACAGAGATTAAATGGAAATTAAGATACTCTGTCAGTGGATCAGGAATAGAATCAACAACAGATTTGTTATTTGAATATCTCCAAAACAGTTCATTATTTTGTGATATTAAAGTAGGCTTTTAAATTAACAGAACTGCAAGTACAGGATCACTTGTCAGTATGCACGCCCAGGAAGCAGTTTAATACTGGTAAGTGAAATGAGCAACTCATTCCACCAGGTGGCAGCTCCTCTTCCACAATACAACAGCAAACTCGACTTCCCGGTTCCTACTAGGAATTTTACCCGAAAGCTCCTCAAAAGGCCAGTAACTGCAGGCTCTGGAATGGGTGATACATCCGTCGCTAAACAGTAAGTTTGGAAAATGTCTGTAACATTATTTCCATAGCACTAACTGCTAAAACAGTGACTCGCACATGAACAGAAAGGATTGGTCAAAATGCAAATAATTCTGAAGTGAGGCTGTTGTCACACATCAGGACACGCTGCCTCCTTCTCCTCCTGATTCGGGCCACATCTGAGCCTCCAGAATAAGTTCACTTAAACCCTTTTTTCAGCTCCACCTACTTTCTAAGTCACTGATGATCTGGTTGTTGTGAAGTTTGATAGCACGATGCTGTTCCACCTGGTCCTCCAACTCAAAAATTGTCTCCTTTAGGTTCTTTATATCTGCTTCATTCTCTGATGTTTTTTCCTGCAGCTTCTGGCTGGTTCTGCTCAGTTGCTCAGCCTGCCGCTCACACACCTCCTTCAGCTGACCACACTCATTCTCAGCCTAGAAATAAGGAAAGAAAATTGCATGACTGTCCTTATTTCTTAAGGGATATAACTTGTTAAATATTTTACTGTCATGAACTTAAGAATTGAACCTGCATTCCCTGCACTGTGAAAACTGAGTTTCAGTGCTAACAAGACAGTTTCAGTAAACATTCACAAGCTATGAATGTCAGTGTTCTTTCCCAGACATAAAGATAACAGAAGAAGATACTAGGAAGGAAATTAAGCTTTCTATTGACTGTCTGTGATTCCAAACCACTCTTTGCAGGTAATGAACAGAAGAATGATATTCCTGGAAAGCTCCAAATCTAATCACGTATTACATTATGAGAATGATAGAGCTGCCTTAGGGATGAGAGTAATCAGGTTGTCCACATTAACAATTCTGCTGCTTTTACCACACGCATTTCTGATGGATTGTGAAAACACATGTGGGAGAGCTAGCTACTACAGATAAGTATATTTTCTGGATATAGGACAGCTGGAATTACTGAAGAGGGAATATGCTGTACTTCAGTTTGTTGGCTCAGGCCCACAGATCAATGCTTGCAGGGTTGGAAGAGATCTCTGAGTATGAACAACCTATGCAAAAGCAAGATGTAGGCTGCCAGCTCAGCAAGCAGCACTGGCACAGGCTGACTGAAGGGTAGCCTTACAGAAGCCTGTGGTCTTGCTTG
This sequence comes from Bambusicola thoracicus, assembly GCA_002909625.1. Taxonomy (NCBI): domain Eukaryota; kingdom Metazoa; phylum Chordata; class Aves; order Galliformes; family Phasianidae; genus Bambusicola; species Bambusicola thoracicus. The sequence continues at coordinate 3,276 of PPHD01019943.1, forward strand.
GGTGTGACAAATAGCCATTGATTCAAAACAGCTTAATTCAAGGGAAGAGTAAAAGGGAGGAAATTTGTGGTTTCAAAACCAAGCAATAAAAGTTCAGTGCGGAGTCTGAGAACTCAGCAGTTTTCATTTATTCTTCACACATTCCAGCACTAGCAAGCACTCAAAAGCACTGGGGAACTTCCTCTGCAACTCTATTTGTGGTGGTCACCTATTTAAGCTGAAAGGACACCTGGATTTTCTAAAACACTCGAACCATTGAGGTGCTTTTTGGCAATGCTCTCTTCCTCTGCAGCTCGCCAACTCTACAGTTCTTCCCATGACCCCTTTCCCATACAGGAAAGGCTGCACACATTGCTTATCACTCGTTCTGCAGTGATGGGACATTAATCACTGGCTGGCACTATGTTAATGCTTGTTGTGTGACACCCTGCATTGCAACTCTCTTTGAAACACTCAGGATCAGACAGAAAATAGAACCAACAACTGACTTAAGCTTACTTGGAGCAAAGCTGCAAGCCACCAAATGACAGAGAGAAAACTGTTCCAAAATATATTTATTTTTTGCCATTACTTTACCTATCTCCAAACAGAGTACTTTTCAGTTTTGTAAAAAATACTTTAAGTTTTACCGAAATAATCTCATCTGGAGTTCGACTGTACATTGTCACTGTAAGTATCAACTTCTGAGTCTTAACTCATGCTCCTGTTTCTGTACTCAGTGACCTCTATAATTCACTACTTATTAGCTTGTCCCTTATAATTTATCAAAAATTTAATATTTGCTGATAAATACTTAGGTCCTTTGTAGTCTGTGTAGAGAGAAGTAACTCCCCCTAATATTTGTTCACATAATGTCAAAGTACATTTTTATTAACCTGTTCTCTTGCTTCAATTTTGATAAACATTTCTGTTCACCAAAAATAGCACATTCTGCAGAAGATAATGAAATAGATTTTGAGCTTATAAGCACAGTTTTGCTAAGAGTTATTCCTGGAAAAACACATACATAGCAAAAGAAACAGAATATATTGCAATGATCCCAGCTTCCATTCAACAGTAATGAATGCAATTGAAATAATTAGTACTGAAATCAGCTGATCAATAGCAATTCACAGAACAACAATTACTTATTTGTGGAAAGACAGATAAACAACTGTTACACTGTACAGCTGCTACTGCTTTACCTTAGATAGCAGACCCTGAACGTGCTTCAGTTCACTGTTTGCTTTCAGCAGCTCTTGCTTAAGCTCAGTGCAAGATGCTTCCAACTGATCCTTTTCTGCATGGGCTACTTTCAGCAGCTCCTGCACCTCAGAGTTGTCAGCAGTGCATCCCATGGCGTTGATTTCTGCAGCCTTTTGTTTCTCACTCTCCAGCTGGGTTTTTAGAGATCCATTCTCAATTTTTAGACCTTCCAATGCAATTTTGCAGTCCTCCAGAGTTTTTGTCACTGTGCTGTTGCTCTGCTGTTCCACTTCTAGAAGTTTAAGCAGCTTCTCGTTTTCATCTCTCAGGCCTTTAATCACCTGCTGGGCATCTTGATGCTCCCTTTCCAAGCTTCGTAGGCTGCTGGTTAATTGTTGCTGAATATTGAGCAATTTCTCTCTTTCAAATTGTGCTTTCTCAAGAACTTCTGCACACTTCTGTTCCAGTTCGAGGACTTTTCCCTCCTGAGCTCTGCTCTCTTCACTCTTGGATCGCTCTTGGAGGAGAGTCATTAGCTTTTCATTTTCTTGACCTAACTGTTCTGCTCTGTCTCTATGTTGACGAAAAGAAGTCTCCAGGAGAGCTTTCTCTTCCACCAGCTTCTCATTTTCTGCTGTCAGCTCCTGCACCATTTGTTGCTGATCTGACAGCTCCTGCAAAGTGGCTTGTAATTCTTCTGCTGTGCTATGGTGATTCTCCTCCATTTTTTGTATTTTCTCCGTAAGAGATGCAACAGAAAGGTCACTAATATTGTTTGGAGAACTTCCTGTAGTGGAGCATTTGGAACCTTTGAAGTGGTTGCTGTTGGAGGACGCTGGCCTGGAAGGTATATCTGCTATGTGTTCAAAATCAGACGCATCGGGTGACAAGGAAGCTTTAGTTACATCGCTGCTGGAAGAAGCGGAATTGCGCAGTGTACCCCCATTCACTCGCTGCCTGTGCTCAACTGTTTCACCTCTCAATGCATTTTTTGATGGGCTTCCGAAACTAGATTCTTGGGTAGTTGGGGTAGGGAGGCTGCTGTCACCGCCACTGCTTGTTGTTGTGTCTGACAGAGGAGAGTTCTCTAGATAAAGCAATTTCTCTTTCAAAACACGATTTTCTTCTCCCAGGCTAGCAAGCTCTTTCTGAAAAGTCCTGTTTTTTTCCTGAAGGGTCCGTATTAGTGGATCTATGTCAACAGGTGACAAGGTTTCTACATTTTGGTCTGAAGCACCCATCCCTTCCGGGTTAAGCGACCCTTTCTCTTTGCATTTCTTCAGTTCACAACGGAGTTTGGTTATTTCAGAATCTTTTGTCTTGGCTTCTGCCAGAAGTTCTTTAACCTGAGATTCCAAAACAGCCTTGTCACCAGTTTCACTCTCTTGCTTGGACTTGCTAGTGGGGCGCACATGTTTGGTAGGAGTCGGTGTACCAGAAGAGGTGGGGCTGGGCTGAGTTTTCCTTGTATTGGCTTGGCCACGCAGTACAGCTCTCTCCCTTGACACAGAGGATGATATCTCTCGGGGTGCTGGAATCCCTGTGCGCTTTGCAGTTGAAACTGTTCCTTGAAAAGAAAAAGTTTAGGCAAATTGAGTGAGTTAATGAAGAAAACAAATCACACTACAACAACACCACGAGAGCCTAGAGCAGTCTTGGAAATAAACACCTGAATATTTGAATAGGTTTAGTCATGATGAGTGCGGATTCATGTTTCACAAAGGCTTGTACTATTTTGCATTTCCTCCCCTCCTACCTCCTGCAAAGGGAACACAATCTGCTGAAGTTCTTCCCAGTGTAATAATATAACATGCAGATGCTTTGCTACACAAACTGCAACCCCCCCAGTACCAGGATACTAATTATTTGAAAATGAAAACATTCTCTATGCTATACTTGGTGAAAAGACAAGTTTAATCCTATTAATTTCTGGGTGAAGTTTCAATAATGAAGGGAAAAAAAAGATCCTTGATTATAAAATATATTGTTTTTTTAGTCACATGACTATGTTATCACACATTAAGCTAATGTATTTGCATTACGTTCAATTTATGCAGAATAGAATCATGAAAAAAGGTTGGAAACACTTATTCTGACTGTAGTTTCAGTGATATGGAGTCTCAGATAGAAAACTGTCTCCAACAGTGGTACTGCAGCAGTTTCTCAGATCTTAACAAAAGATTTTTCATGTTATAAATTCCACTCTCCATTATGGAAGAACAAGAGGAGGTTAGAAAATTGATGCTTTTCCTTTTTAATGTTATTTAGTATCATTATTTTAAACCTAGTAACAAAGCATTCCATGATTACAAGGGAAGAGTTCTGAGTAGCTGATATTCCAGAAGACTTGAATAATGGATATGGTACCACAGGTACTGAATAAACAATAACAGCCATTCTAACCTTGAAAGTACTAACAAACTGATTAAAGAAAAGAAGTATGTTCAAGTTTCTGTTTTCAGGACCTTCTTCGAAAGGAAAACCTTAAAGTACAGAGCCATAAAGTTTTGGAACATCATACAACAAAGAGATATTGTCTGATGCAGCAACATAGACAGGATGCACAAGTCAGTTAAGCAAATAGAAAGGGCTACCGATCCAGCGTTTGCAGTAAAAACAAGTTCCAGAAGCACTCTGGGCATAAATACTACAATCAGCTCCATCTCCCCAGGTTTGGAAGACTCATTTCGCTGATATACATTTGCAAAATTCACAGAAAATCAAAGGTCTGTTGAGACCATAAGGGGAGCAGACCCCCTGCTGCATGACTGCATGCCTACTGTCTCCCACAGCAATACAACGCCATAAGCCTCCTAAAACATTTTTCACACACTGAGGAAACCTTAGCACAGTTTTGCAGTCAGTAAAGTAGGGCACTGATGGGTTAATATTACCACCACCCAGTTTGCTCAGCATCTCTTTTAAGACTGCACTAGGTTTATAAAACCCACACAAACAGGAGCCCCTCCTCCTCTTTCCCAACAAACACACTCTGCAGCAGGCACAATAAACAGCCAGAGACAAAGAGCAGCTGAAGAAAAGACCCCTGAACACAGTGACTGTGCTGGGAGGAGAGCACAGAAAGGGCTCTGTGATGGCAGGGGCACGATAAGGCCGGAGACAAAGGGTTCAGTGTTTATGGGAAGAGATAGCAGGGACAGGCTGGCTGGAGAGCCAGCAGCCCACACAGCTTCATTTAGTCATCTGCATCTGCAGGAGCTGACAGATCCAGGCAGCACCGTGCTCCCCAGGAAGAAGTGCAACACAAGCAGAGATAGGAGTTTGCTGCTGCGACTCAAATGATGGCTGCTGCAGTACCAGGCCAGAGAACTCTTTCACTTGGAGGGGTCTGAAGGCCCTGGCAGCGCTGCTTGTCCCGTTTCCTAACTCATGGGCTCCCAGCTGCCACAATCTGGCACCTGTAAAATGTACTCACAGTGAGTTTGCCACACAAAGCTTTTAGTATTGATGCAGCTAATGCTGTAAGATGAAGGACAAGAGGGAAAAAATGAATGGACTGATGTGATGTGTCACTTCAGCAGAGAAGCATCAGTTCAGTGCAGCTCCTTCCTGCACAGAAGCAAACGTTCACATGGAGATTCACAGAGAGATTCACAGCAGAGAGCATCTGTCCCTTGAGCAGACCTTTGTACAGGAGTCCCAAGTAGGGAAGCAGTACTCAGACAGTCTATCTATAGCCATACTGCAGATTAAAGATGTGTAATGTATATTGTACATGGCCAGAGATGTTCCTTGATGGAACCTAAGGTGTGCTTTTAAAGCCTTCCATTATGTCTCACTCTTTTATTCAATCCCAAAGGTTTTCCTACTGTTATAATGCAATTTTATGACAAAGCAAGTGCCCCAAATAACTCATCTGCTTCTTGCAATGCTGAAGCTAATGCCTGTCTGCATGACTGTCATCTGGTCAGCACATGACAGGGGAGTATTATATAAGCAGTGGATAGCACTGATCAGGCAGAATAACACACATTACAACAACAAAATGCTGCTGCACACTGGTACAAATTCTGCAGCACTATGAGGAAAACCCCTTATCCTGAGAGAAACGTAGCAGTTCTGGTAGCAATGCCAGCATGCTTCTAATTGCCACCTGCCTACAATTGCAATGTGATCCTGAGCAATGGAAGATATATACATAAGGATAACTATCAAGCATACTTACCAGGGATTATCTGTACTTCACCAGACTGCCAACCAGCCCAGGCATCAAGCTTACTCAGCCTGCCCCATGCTTTGTAAGAGTCCATACTCTTCTGACCTGTTCCATCATAAAGCATTTGCAATCTATCAAGAACCGTTAACTAACCTGTGTGTTTTTTCTTGATGTACAAGTGTTTACGTATTTTCCTTTCTCCATCCTCCAAAACAGCTCAATAAAATACTAAAAAGCCAAAGAGAACCTAGAAAAGAGTCCCCTCTCAAGGCACAAGCTGATCAGGAAGTGATCAGGAGGCACCAAAGCAAACATAAACAAGGATATCAAGTCTATTTTATGGGCAACTCCCCCCTTGAACGACCTTGAAATTGAGCAGTGTAGCAGTTATAAATGGAACTGCCAACCCCACTGCCCGAGGCACCCACTATGCAGGAATTGAACTTAGAGCTGCACAGTCTCCCTGGTGACCATCAGCTCTACACCCCATACGGGTTAAGGTCTAAGGTCTAAGACTCCAGAGCATGCTGCCAAACTGCAGACCCTGTTTTAGAGCTGATTAATACTTTTTTCTTTTTGCTCATGCTTTGATTTTAAAGTGGCTGGCATCTCATGGAGCTGCACTTCCTAGGGAGAGTTTGCTGTCTTAAGCAGAAAAAAAAAACAACATATGAACAAACAAGCAAGAATTCAGTCCTGCTTCTCAAGAGTGACAGTCTAGAAAAATATCCCAAACCCTCTGTTTGTTCAAATGATGCTATGGTATCTCATTCACATTTCCACCATTTATCCACCCTGCCAACTATTCTCTTGACAAATTTGAGCACAACCTCCATACCACTGCTTTGTGCATCCCAACCCATACTGCCTCCATCACCTCTGATCAACAGTACAGTTCCATGTACTTCCCTTTGCACCATACTTAACCTCCCATTTCCCAGCATTGCACCGAGCTTGCCAATGGGCTCAGCTTGTTTTCCTCCACTTCAGAGGAGCTAGGAATTATTCCCAAATAATCCACTGAGAGTTATTTCCTGAAAACCTGTTTTGGACAAACTGAAGTCACCTTATTGTCACATTCCTCACTTTGGTGCCCAGCAGAAGCACTGAACTCCTCCATTTTCAGGATCTGCCAGATTTACTGTCCGGGCACAAGGGATTAAACTTACATAGTGCTTCTAATTTTCAAAATACCTTAAAACTAACAACAATTTAATGCTCAGATCTACAGATAAAGACAATCGTGACCTCCAGATTACAGAAGAGAGATGCACAGGAACGCCTTGCCCAAGGTCATGCTACGTCAGTAAGGATTAGGCCCCCAGAGCTGCTGGCTCACAGCCTGCTGTGCTGCCTTACTGCTCGCCAGGGGACACTCGCTGCCTTTCAGCTGGCGTCAGAAACAAAGTGGAACTTTAACGAGATAAAAGTTGACTCCTCACGATGATCTTCAGCCATTTTAATCCCATTTGCAGCACAACTACATTGTATTCCACAAAAGGAAGGATCAGGATTGCTCTTCAATTTTTCCACGTAATGCTTCTGATCTATATTGGATCTAAGCTCCCAGCACCTGTTGCATCAGCTCCCATAGGGGCAGCCATGACAAGGAAAGAATGGAGAGAACCATTTCCTAACCCAGAAGGTGGAACACAAACTGCTGTTCAGAAGTCAAATTCCTCCAAGAGAGCTAACCCAGTTACAGTACTAGCACAGCAAGGCAGGGGAGGTGGCAAACATTTTACCGTAGGCACAGAGGGGTCATGTGTGATGTTTAGGAATGAAGATTCCGTCAAGACTCTGTCCTCATGCTTTGTGTGTTCCAAGATCATCACTGCCTCTTCAGTAAAGCCCTGAACTTACATTTATTTTACTTGATTCTTAAGTAGCATTAGTTCAAATACTTGCTTCTCCAATCCCAGAGCAGGGGAAGAATCTCAGCTGGGAAGTGACTTCATTTGACCACAGAATCACCTTGCAGTAAGTTCTGATTTCTCTATTGAATCTATTTTTTAGAACTGGAGTCACTACAAGACTATTTTGCCTCTGGTCTTTGTGCCACTCGTGTCCCACAACCTGCCCTTTCCTTAATCCTCCCCTCTATCAACATACTAATAACCCAAAGGTTAATGCCATGGACTTCAGCTCTTCCAGGGATAAATTAACATGGAATGTTCCATCTATAAGTTCTTCCCAAACAGTAATCCTGACAACTGTTAAACTAACAGCAATACAAGCATGCAGTTTCTTCTCTAGCATGTTTAAAAATCCATGTTAATAATTCATTCTTCCATAGCTTGAGTAGGAATAGAGTTCATTTATGTAATTCAAGCAGGCTGAGCATTGATTCATTTCAGAAAGCACTTCAGTCATGTAAGACTAAACCATGAAGACAGACTCATTTTTGGGTGTGATTTTTTTAGAACAATGGATACCTTATTCAAATTGCAAGGGCAGCAAAACAAGAAATAAAACTATTCACAGCACTCTGCAGTGTTAAAAGTCATATTTCAAAGAAAGGCAGACTTGCCTGCAGACAACTTTGCACTCTCATGATTGTCTGCTACTCAACGATCGTCACATCCCTTTCATTCTTTCTCCCACATTTGCAACAAACAAACAATTTCACTGTCTCGCGTGTTTCCTTGCCATCCCTCCCATCTCAAAATGGCTTCAAAGGGATAAAGAAATAAAGGACAAAGAAGCAAGAAATGATGGGCTAAATTCATAGCCTCTCTGCCAACAAAGAAGACTGCTTCTTTTGTTGTTCTGGAATTCTATTCCCAGGCACTATTATTTTTTAACCTATTTTCCTACATAGAGCTCACAGGTTTCTATCTCTCAGACAGTAATTATTGTGAAATATTGAGGAAAAACATCATTAATATGCTGTGAGCATTTAGAATGGCTAAGTTAAGACAATAGTATTAACAGCCCATGTTTGCACAGCAAATAAAAAGAGTTGTTAAACGTCCCCAAATTGTTTTACTTTGCCCTATTACACATGGTTTAGCTGCAATAGTCCTGCTCATCAGCTTTGGCTTTCATCTTATCCTCTGACTGGGACTTCCAAGGTAGATCCTGAATTCAGCATTGCTTGCATCTACCCAGGCCTTGCTAAGATACTGCTGAGGATCCACAGATAAGTAGCAAACAGTAATGGACAGGTAATGCAACCATGTAATTATGTGTGTTCGTTCTTGCCTGTGTAACGTTCTATTACTATTTTTAACCAAACTGGACAAATATGGGCCACGGACATACCTTAATCTCACCCAGTTTATGACACAATGTAGGAAAGCAAAATGGAGATGTCTCGTGTCACTTTGGATGCTCTCTAGGTACTTTTAAAATACCTTCACTGACCTGAAAGATTTGACAGCGCCTATGGGAGATATGTACTCTGCTGGGGAGGCACCATGAGAGCAACTGTGATGTCTGAAGACATCTGAAATGGTGCTAGACATCAAAATGAACCGTCATAATTTCACAACAGATTTACAAGCTGATGTTACAAGATGGATAATGGCAGCTTTTATGTGTTGTTTTTGAAATTAATTCAGTACCCAAGTACCACTTAGGTAATTTCCAGCCACAGAATGAACGATGACTTAATGCAGTGCGTTAGTATACAACTTCATGAGATCACTGATAGCAATTAATTGGTTTCCAACTCAAAAAAGACAGCACTACCTTGGAGCCATTGTATTCCCAGTTGATTCCCTGCTGTAAAGTAGTACACGTTAAAAGGAGATGGCCCATCCTTTCTGTTGCCTTTTGAAAATGTTATTCTGAGTTGACAAGGTCCTGATCAACCCCAGAGCTTAATGTGACTTTTCCCAAAAGCAGATGAGCCATTAAGAGCTCAAATTTGAATGGAAAGTCTAGGTGACTTTGCAATTTACTTTCACCTTCCTTTCTCCATCACTGTTCTTTTCTGAGTTTGATGAAGAGTGAACTAGGACTGTGTTTTGGGACATGCTGACTATATAGCACAGAACAATGGTTGGTGTACATTTGGCTGAATGGGTTAGCCTGTCAGCAGTTCTCAGTGACCACACTGCTAGACACTCCTTTGGATACTCCTCAGTAACAAAAAAAGAACGTGTTGTTTTCCATCTCTTTCAGAGCTTCCCTGCAGAAAGGCAATGCTCTCTGCTACCCAAGCCTTTACGCAACAGCAAACAAAGCAGATCTAGGCTTGGCCAGTTGTGGTTCTCCTGAATGAGTCTGTTTGCAGAACATTAGTCATAGAGCCAACACCTTTGTGGGTCAGCAAATCTTTGGGAAGGTTCACCTGGACTCCACCCCACTTTAAAAGAGACAAGGGGATGGCTGCAGAATAACACAGGTGGTTTTGATAATCTAACACTTAACTACACAGAAGCATCTGTTCAAATAACACCTTCACTCTTTAATTAGAGACTAAAGAGTCATTACAACACGAACTTTCTTTCCTCTTTCTTGGCCTGTTCACATAGAATTCCTCTCTGAATAACCGCAGTCATAGTTAAAATCTCTTAACCCTGACAGACGCACCAATGTCCATACAAAGCAGAATTCCTCTGAGCATTCCTTAAGATATTTGCTTGGATTGTCTGGAAGTTTGTTAAGTATCAAATGAAAACTGAAGCTTGGATACACCTATTTTGAAGATCATAGTTTTGTACCTGGGCCTTCACTGCGCCATAAGCCTCTTGCACCACGACATACATGAGGCTACCACAGTGTCTACCTTTAAAATGAATTATACAGAACCCCACAAATTAACCAAACGTCATCATCTCTGCCAATCTGGGTGCAGACAAGGAGTGCAATTGCCATCTACCACTACACTGCCTTGTATTTAAGAGTACCCAGCAACCTGGCATAACAAACAGACATCCAAAGCAAACGGTCTAGCAAATGTTGAGAGAAACTCTATATCACATGTATGCTTACTGGCATGCCCTCCTGTAAACTCAAGTCTACTTTATTTAGGAACTGTTAATACCTGTGAGTCTGCCAAAAACACAGTCGCCTGCTGACTAAAACCCTGTCTCCCTCTAGAAAGGATGACTAAAATGTTTTACATAGTATTATATCAACATTAATCTGGTGGAATTTACAGAAATCCAGCTAATTTCTGAATGAGATGGCTGTACTACATACAGTTTCCCTAAGATAAATGACTATTAGTTGTATTAAGAATTCCAGGATATTCCTCTATTCTTGTTTGCAAACCAGTAGAGAATC
>PPHD01019944.1:0-13871 GCA_002909625.1 Bambusicola thoracicus
CTCACTCTCCAGATGTGTTAAACAGATGCATACGGATTGCACACACGAAGTCACGATTCCCTAAACTGAAATTTATTCAAGAATCAGACCTATATTATAATCAAGAACACAGAAATTTGTGATATAGAAAAAGATATTTGAATAAGGGAAAAAAAAATACCAAACAAACCCACAAAAACATTGGATGTAAAGTATTGCCATGGTTTTATGATTTTTGGTTATCGGTATTCCACATCATAACATCATGTAGTGCACTGGGAGGTAAAGAGTTAATGCTCCAGTTCCGCATACCTGTCCCAGAAGAGAAGAAGAACTACACACTGCATACCCCAGAGGACTTTGCATTCAGAGAGGAGATATAATCCCTGGCAAGGCCACCTGATGACCCCTTTTCCTTTTTCAACTGTCAGGCTCTCCTCCCTTCTTGATCCAACCATGTGTCTCGCCTCAGCATTAGTACAAGGCCTTCAGTTTTTTGGACACTCTTTCTCTCATTATATTTGATTTATAAGCTGCAATTATAATTATATTGCAGTATATTGTATTATAGTGTTATCTTGCATCCCGATATCTTATTTAGTGAATTATTTCTCCTCAGATCGTTGCTGCTGTTATTTCTGGGGGCCCATCTCTCTACCCCTTTTCCCTTATCCCTTTCCGGGGCACGTATCTGTGGGTCGCTCCACCCCGCTAGTCACAGAACTGGGCCAAACCAGCCCATAAACCGTTGACAAGTATAATTTAAATTTAGATAGCACATCCTCTTCACATGTCCTGTATTTATGCATAACATATAGAATCATAGAACCATAAAATAATTAGGGCTGGAAATGACATCTAAGGTCATCTAGTCCAACTGTCCACCTATCGCCAATACTGCCCACTAAACCATGCCATTAAGTACTACATCTACCATTTCTTTAACCAACTCCAGGTACAGTGACTCCACCACTTCCCTAAGCAGCCTGTTCCAATATTTCCTCACTCTTCCTGAGATGAAATTCTTCTTAATATCCAATGTGAACCTCCCCTGGTGCAACTTGAGGTCATTCCCTCATATCCTACCACTGTTGTGTGGGAGAAGAGGCTGACTCCCAGCTTATTACAACCTCATTCCACATAGTTGTAGAGAGTGATAAGATCTCCCCTGAACTTCCTTTTCTCCAGATTGAACAATCCCAGTTCCCTCAGCCACCCCTCATAAGACTTATTCTCCAAAACCTTCACAGCTTTGTTGCTTTTCTGTGGACATGTTCCAGGGCCTTGACGTCTCAATGTCTTTCTTGTAGTGAGAGGCCCAAAACTGAACTCAGTACTCAAGGTGCAGCCTCACTAGTGCTGAGTACAGGGAGTTGATCACTTCCCTGCTCCTACTGGCTGCACTATTTCTGATAGAAGCCAGAATGCCGATGACCATCTTGGCAAACTGACCACACTGTTGTCTCATGTTCAGCTACCTGTCAGTTAACACTCCCAGGTCTTTTTCCTCAACACAACCTTCCAGCCTATCTATCCCAAGTCTGTAGTGCTGCCTGGGGCTTGTCTAAGTGCAGGACCTGGCACTTGGACCTGTTGAACTTCATGCCATTGGCATCAACCCAGCTATTCAGCCTGTCCAGATCCCTCTGAAGGGCCTTGCTACCCTCAGGCAGATACTTCACCCCAACTTGGTGTCATCTGCAAGCTTACTGAGTATGTACTCAATCCCCTTGTCCAGATCGTCAGTAAATACGTTAATCATGGCTAGCCCCCCCCCATACCAACTCCTGGGGAACACCACTAGTGACCAGTCACCAGCTGATCTAGGTGGAATTAACAAAATCAACTAACTGGAGGACTTCTGCCTTGATAAATAGACTGAATGATGTCTTTTGAGATGTTATTACCTCTTTGTATCTATTCTATCTCTTATCTCTCTCTCCAGCTTCTGATCTTCTCCCCGGTATCTACCCTGTAGCTGCAAAGGCCTAAAGCTAATTGCATCACATACACTAATCACAGAAACAAAACTTCTTTATCACCTCATCCTCTCAAATTCACACCCTAAATACCACTTTGCTGAGGTGGTGGTAATGATGAGCCCCCCCACTGCTCCTGTCAGCTCCAACCCTGACAGATGTTGTAGTCATTCTATTTTCAGCTTCCATCAACACAGCAAAACTTCTTCAACATCCAAACACTTCAGTGAAAGGCAGAGAGAATGTCAGCCAAAACTATCCATACTTAGTAACTAAACTATAACGCCAACTAAACCATATCTTAAATCTGCAGGGAAACAGCAATAGCACTTAAGTTTTAACTGCAAGCTCCTTTAGTGCTTCATTTTATGGCTTCAAAGTTAGTTAGCATAACATCAGCGGTTGTTTTTTTGTGTTTTTGTTGTTGTTGCTGTTGTCTTTTGGGGGGGAGGGGCTGTCAGGAATTTTAAAACCTCAGTAAGGGATCTGACACACAAAACCTTAAATTCTTTGACAGCTTACAAATGCAAAAACTCACCCGCTGTTTTGAAAAGAAGACTGGATGGCAGATACATCTCACTGTCTAAGGAAATGTTTTTCTTCTTCTGCAGTACTGAACTTGCTGGACCTATTACAAACCCAAGCTCCTCTGTGGAAATTCAAGGAGAATAGAAGCCAAAGGACCCAAAGCTGAGAGAGCAATTGCATTGGCAGAATACATGTATCGGCAGTGTTACAGCTATGGCCAATTTACATTAATAGTATTTGTGAAAGAGGGAAAGCAGAAAGCAAGAGAAATTTGTTGCCTTAATTTTCACTTTGAAAATTACAAGATAATGATTTTCTCCTAAGTATTTTGAGGTGATATGGTGATAATTTTTAAGCAGTTGAGGAAGAGTATATACAACTGATAAATAGTCAGTTATTTTCCTTAATATATTTTGTTACCACTTTTATTCCTAATACGAAATACTTGTTTCATCCATGGGGGAAAAAAAAAATAAATCTGTAAACTGAACACATTCATATTCAACCTTGTGATGTGATAAATACTTTCTACTGATTCATCTATCTACCCATCTCCTTGATGAATCACTTGAAAATTCATATTGCTTGGTTACTTTAAATGCCTTGAATTATATATAAAGTTAAGTATCCTTAGAGTACTGCTACAATATTAATAAGAGCAAAATCATGTATGTACCATTAAAAGTTGATAAGAATTAAGAACATAAAAATGCTCCCCTCTTTGTGCTTCCAGCTGATATGTCAGGGCACGTATTGGTAAATATATGAGAAAGCTCACGTAGCCAGAATTCTTAATTCCAAAGATGAGAGAATATCTGTCATCCTCTGCATTTTTGATGACAGGTTCATAGACAGTTCCAAGCACACTGGCCTGTATGCATATGACACCTCAGTTCCTGTCATTGGATCATAGGATAATTCAGGTTGGAATGGAACTCAGAAGGACTTTTGTCCAGCATTTTATTCACATCTCCAGCTGCTTTTCTGCAGAGCTGCCAGGCAGGCAGACCACAGCCTGAGTCACTTCAAGGGCTTCTTCCTTCCCCGATTCAGAACTTGATTTGTCCTGGTTGAATTTTCTTGGCCTCCTGTCAGCCCTGTCCTTGAGAGTATCAACTGGTCAGCCTTAATTTGGTGCCCCCTGAAAACTTTTCAGGAGTGAGCTTCATCTTCTTCACATCACTGATCACAGAATCACAGAATGGCCCGAGTTGGAAAGAACCTAATGGATCATGAATCTCCAATCTCCCTGCCACAACAGGACCACCAACCTTCACATTTAATATTAGACCAGGCTGCCCAGGGCCTCATCCAACCTGGCCTTGAACACTTCTAGGGACAGGGCACTGATACACCTGTTAAATAGGTTAGAGGCCAATATGGAACCCTGCATCAGTGCATTTTTTACTTGTCTTTTTTACTTGTCTATGACACAACAACTACAAATCTCTGATCTTGATCACTCAATCCATTTTTTACCTATCTTGCCAGTCAGTCCACACAGCAAAATCCTAACGTCTATCTTGGACACAATAATACAGTGCAAAGTGATGTTGTTAAAGTCTTACTAAAATTGAAGTAAAGTACATATCTTCAGCCACAAGTATAACTAGCATCCAAGCAAATATGTATATTCTGACTGTAAAATTTCACTAGAATGTTTGAACTCAAAAGCAATCCAACTTCAAATCAACATAATCTTAAGTATTGACAAAGTTTTATTTTACCATTATTTGCACACAATAAGTTGCAGTGATGATAGTTGGAAAGATCTTTCACAGAAAATAAAATATGCTCTTACTCCTAGACAAATTTTGCCAGGACTTAGTACAGAGCAAAGAGCACTTTCCACAGCCAGGTTAGGAAGACCCAACCTTAATTTTCGTTAATGGATAAGATAATAAACTCTCCTTAGTCAAGTGTGACTATTGCTACTTTCTTTTCATGTGATTTGACTAACACATTTATATTGAGAATAGGACCACATACAGTGCATATAAAAGCTTTTTTCTTTTTCTTTCAAGAGTTCTACTTTGGTTTTGAACAAACTCACTACAGGTTTCCAGCTTTGAAAATAATGATGAAGAAATGATTCAACATAAGGTAGTCTTGCAGGCTGTCATAGCTCCAAAAGTAGTTATCTCCTGCAAAAATTTTCATCTAACCTTGACACAATTAATACTGTTTAGGAAGAGTCTGTCCAAGACTGTTTGATCCATTCCGTAACCCATTCTGCACAAGTTGTGCAAACGGCATGACTGAGACCTTTTCCCTCAAGAGAGGCAGCCATTTTCCACGTCCAAGCTTTTCCCCCACAGAGAACTCTAAACTGAGATCTAAACAGGTGAATGAATGTAAAGAACACGAGTCTCTGTGAGAAATTCAATTTCTCTCTGAACTTTTCTGCTTAATATAGAACTCATGGTGTATCAGAAGGGAAGCCACATCTTTGGCTGCCAAAGAGATTCCAGTAGACAGGTCCTCAGGGTTCATCCATCTCAGCTTAAGGGGCTTTTCCAATTCTCAGAACAGAATATCAAGACTTCGACAAAATTAGCTTAAGGCTACTGATCTTTACCTTCCGAAATTATATCTATCATGCTATGTTGCTCTGAAAGAATTTTACCTTCTCTTTGCCCTGTATAATGCATCTAGTTAATCCATGTCACCTCTGCAATAAGCAGGAATGTAGGTGGGGCCAAAAATGATTCTGTTTGCAGACTTTCTGAGTTTTTTTTCTGGAGATGTCTATCTCTTTCTATCAAATATGAAGGGATATTAGTCTGAGTCTGACAGGTGCCTTAGTTAAATACTCAATGTTATGTAGACTATCTCAGGACCTCATAGCACCGGTGCACTGCAAGAACAGCTATTAAAATAGCAGTGAATGCTATTAAAAGGACAAAAACCAAACCAAAACAAAAAACCCAGAGTCCAAGCCTTGAACTAATTTTATTAATAATGTGCCAAACATTTTTTTACTTCCTTAACACTTTCAGTAATGTCAAGTGCTGCATAACTGAGTCATGTCTTTTTGTGAACCCTAACAAGACTGCTAATGAAGCCCTTAAGGCTAGCTATTTAGAACAACCTCTAATTTAAAGAATACATTACATTGCTAATTAAATATTATTATCTTTCTTCACAGCAGGCAGTGTAAAACATTTCCTGTCCCTCTTCATCTACCTGAAAAAAAAAAAATAATGAGCTAGATCCGGTACTTGAGAAACAGAACATAGGTACATTGTACTTAGTAGACTTTTAGCAGTTTCTACTTACTGAAGATCTGCAATGGTCATCTCACTCCTAGAAATGATAAGGATGCTCACACTTTTTTCCACATTATGAAAGAAACACGGTCAGAGCAAAAACAAAACAAAACAAACAGAAAAAAAAACAACACCCATGGTATGATGTAATAAATAATATTCTAGAAGATGTTCAGCTCCTCATTCATTTCTCTTCATATTCATGCACATTCATCTTTGGTTTTCCTCTATTCTTAAAAAAAGTTCTATAAAAATATTTCCTTATCATCTTTCTTGTTTGCAGACGTTGAAGCTACACTGAGCCTACTCTCTCTCTGGCAAAAGAGTTCTCACTTTTTAAAAAATATTTCCCCAGAATGTCTTGTTTCAACAAACTTTCCTTAGTGTTTCGCTCTGCATCTTTCTCTAAGAGTATCTTGTATGACTACAGTAATTAAAACAGTAAATACCAAATTAGAATGGCAGGGTCTGAATTAAAGCAGAAGGGAAAAAAATAAATAAAACACTCTATGTGGAAGTACCACAGAGATCACAGAATTTAAGCAAAGAATGAGAAACAACCAACCAACCAACCAAAAAACAACAACAAAAAGATCTGAGTGTAAATACTGATGGATTCTTAGTGTTAGGGGATAACAGACAAAAAAATCATCACAACTTAGCCCTGCCAAGATGCTCTTCAATCATATATGCAGAGGATATGAAAGGCAGTCTGTGTAGAATGGACAAAAAGTTGTATGAAGCTGGTCAAGACTAGTGGTAAGTGACAATGCATAACTGGATATCCAAAGAAACAAAATGTCCTCATCAAACCACACAACTGTGTGATTTGATGTTCCCTAAGAAACACTGTTGACATGCTCTTATGTGTGATACTAAGGGGAAAGTAACAGCAGAAAGTGATGATATCAGAAGGTGTTTTCCTTCCTATTATTTTACTACTAGATGGCAACTTTCCAGATAACATTTGAATGTGCAAAGCTGAATAACAAAATAAAATTTTACATTTAGCTATAGAAAACACGGTTTAAGATAGTCATCTGGACTTCTCTTCACCAACCATTGGGGAGAAAAGAGGAAATAATCTGATCTTAGATTAGATGAATAGAATAAGAATCTGGAAGTGCCTATTACTTTCCACAAATGATTACCACAGACTAGGGATCCACTTTGAGAACGAAATACCCAAATTTAAGTACATGTCAGTAGCAAGCCGTAATGTTACTCAAGTTCCCATCATTATACAGTTAATACAGACAATGAATCCTAGGAAGAAATTCAGCTCACATCTGGAGCTACAATTCAGTTACCTATATAAACACAGACATGTAGTGCTATTCAGAATGTTCTAAAGGTTTCTGGCCTCTACTTCCTTCTCTGGAAGGGTATGTATCTGCTACAGCTATTACAGCATATCTATCATCTTTGAATATAGCTTAATTTTTCTCAGACAGTGATAGACACATGTTTAGGAAAATAAACTGATCTCCAGTGCTTGTTCAGATGAAAAATTCTCTAGGACCTGTTCAGCTTAATTTAGGTACCGTAGCAGAAGTTTACACACAGAGTTCACCTATAAACAACAATATGTAGACCCCATAGAGTTCTCAGTTCCTTTATATCTTGTACCTTTTGACATTCTCAAATGTATCCAAGATACCTTTGCAAGACTGAGATACATGACACGGGAAAAAAGAGTTATTGTTAAAATGACAACTATTAATCAGTTGAGTGCCTGACACACCTAATGTGAAGTGTAAAGGATAGGATGTCTGCAACTCAGTTCTTTGTCCTGGGCTTGCTAAGCATTTGATAGGCTAAAAGAAAAAGAAACAATCCAAAAGCACTTACATATTAGATAAACAGACCAGTTCTTGAGTATGTCTGAAGAGCAACTTGTAACACATATAACTTTCTAAATGGTCTACTTTGCTTACTGTTGGGCCAAATCAACTGTACAAGGAAAATGGCATTGAAAAGTAACATGCTTTCACTTCTCTCCTCTTCTTACTTTATTTCAATACACCTTTCCACTTGTTTTAAATGGTGTCAGACTCTGTAATCTAGCATTATATACGTGCAAGTGAAATTACCAGTAAAGATAAAGCAACATGGAAGTAGAACAAAAAGAGGTTATGCTTTATATTCACTTGCGACAGTACCTCCCTCTGCCACGGATGTCTAATCACTTGTGTGGTTGGCAAAAACAGCTTCAGTGAATGGGGCCCAGGAGTATTTACAGTAATATCAGCCCTGCGATTAGAGCAATGAAAAATGCAGAAGTCTCTACAATTGAGTAAGAAATGAGAGAGATTGTTAGGGGAAAAAAACAAACAAACAGAAAATGAAGAAGAAATGGATACAGATATTGAAATTCCTGGAGTGTGCCTATACATAGGAGAAAGGAGATATAATTAGAGTCTCCAGGTATATTTTAGACATTCAAATAACCAACAGAGATTTTCCTACACTTCTCAGCTGTCTCATTCAATCTAAACAATTATCTGAAATTTATTCTAATATCTGGACTAATCTTTAAATGATTGTGAAAGCTCAAAGTTCAAATAAACGTTAACAGTCTGCTGGCAATTTTACCTTTTTTTGTGATATTTTGATTAATCATCAGAATTTTTCAATTCTTGTGTTAGAGTACATGGGTAGAATATCCAGTGCTGGACCATGTGAAGGATATGCTCTGAGAACGATATGGTAAAAAGGGAATGGATAGAAGAGGAATGTCATCCTATTTTTTTCTGAAGGAAGCCAAGCGCCCCTGTAAGGAGGACTTTTTAATAGTTATGTGGGAACATTTTGTTTTCAGTACTCAAAATCCCCTAGAATTTCAAGTGCCACCAGTCAAGCTTGAGATTTACATTACTTTCACAAACATAAGTTTTTACTTTTCATACCAGTGCTATATTGAATACCTCTTTGTCATTTTTCCTATTTTAATTCCTGGGGCTGTAAACTTCATACTATTCTCTACTGGAAAGTACTGATCTCTTCTTAGATTTGAATGAATTGGATATTACTGGATTTTTTTTAATCATAAATCTTATCTTTGAAAATGGCCGCATATATTCATGGAGGCAATGAATGAATATTTTAAGCTTGATGGTTAATACTTATAGTAAAGAGAAATGCTCTATGGATACCTGATGGAGCATAAGGAAGGCTGATGAAAAGAGCAAGCAGACATGCTTAACATAAGTTTGCTTTTCTTGCCTTGTTTTATTCAATAAACATTTATTTTAACAGAGGGAGATCTGCAAAGCAGGGGGAAATATTCCTCTGCAAGAGTGTACAGAATTTTCATCCAGCTAACTGTTCAAATGTGCCTGTTAAGCAGTTACTTAATCTTAGCTCAATTGCTCCTAGCACAGACAAAGAAAGGCTAGATACTGGACAGAAAGCTCTGTGTGACAGAATCTTACAAGACACATGAGAGATGAAGGGTTGCTTAAGAACATCCTGGAAGCTAAGAAACAGAAAAAATGAGAAAGGAATTAAATACCCCCTTCTGAGATAGATGCCCACGTGATCTCCTCTTGCTACTAGGGCAGGTGCTAGCAGTTGATGTAATGTGAATTATCTGAAAGTACTGGTCTTTGCTGTGAGGAGTATAGTGAAACGTAGCTGATGGTATGCTACAGCAGTTGGAGGAGGGAGCACAGAGGAGTAGCTGCACTAGGGAGAGGTGGTAGTACTCGGGAAGGACTGATGGGGATTATGAGAGGAATGGAGGCAGCCAGCAGAAGGAGATTCCTCCACAGCTCACTTTGGTGCTCATCACTCAGCAAAACTAATCATCCTGAAATGTGTGATGAATGCTCCTGCTGGGGCTGCTGAAGAACAGCCAGACAACCAGCAAGTATGTGGAGGGAAGAGAGGAGGGAGAAAAAAGACTGTAAAACACATCTACATTCCAAATAAAATACTGCGTGCTACTGTATTTATCCACCATGTCAAAGAATTTTTGTCTCTTAAAATTTGCTTGTTAAGTGAAAGTTTTAAGTAGGAAAAAGAAGTTCCTGGGTCTAACTGTATCCCAGGTCTCCAGGGAAGTTTGTTGATGCATTTATAGTGACTCCTTCAAACAAAAAAAGCCAATTTCTGTTGCTGCCAGTCACATCCTAACAGAAAGGCTGTGCACTGCTAGTTAGGGATATGCACTACTGCTTGCTTCTGCTTTATGCAGACATCACAGCAACGTTTCTTTTAAGGAAGATGCAAAAAAGGAACAGAAAAGAAAGACTGCCACCGTACTTCATTAACAGAAAGTCTCCTTGTGTTAATTATTTCTACCAAGTGTTCAAAATAAAAAGACACCGGTGTCAGTTCATGAATAGTTTAACTAGAACTTTGATCAGATGACTGGAACTTGTGTGCAGCATATAGAATTCAAGAGTTACTGCTGCCTTTGGAGACATCATTAAAAAGTTAGTGCAGAAATCCCTTTCCCCTTACGTGGTCTTCTGAATCTAAAATCTCCATTAACACAGGATAAAACCTACAGTTGAGGCACTGAAGTATCTAACTTGCATCTATATTTTCAATGGCTCATGAAGTAATTCTTCTAATTGAAGTTTTCTGTTTCCCTACCCAGCCAAGGGAGCAGAGATGTCTCCACAGTCAACTTAGACATCTTATCTTGAGCAGACAGGATTTCCCTGTGTGTATACCACTCTCTTTTCACTATGTAAGGAATTTTCATACTCACTTTATGAGAATTGCTTCACTGCATGTTTAAAATGTAGGCAAAATTAAATACCCATCTTAAACAGATGTGCTCCCACTCTGTGATTAAAGAACTTTCTTTTCCTAGCAGCAACAACTGCAGCTTTTACTGGGTTCTGATGTAACAGATAACTAATTAAAAGTAAGACTTTAAGCATGTGTAGTAGATAAGCTACTTTCATAATTTATGCTATTTAACATTCTGAGGAGTCTTTATCTATAAACACAGAGACTTTTACATGATTTACAAAGCAAACATATGACCTGCTTTAGAATACCTGGCAAACTGTTTATCAAACTTTTGGAATACTGTGGCTGAGAGTCTGCAGAAACGGATCTTTTGGAGACATCTACTCAAACCTCCATACATCACTCTTTTCGGTTATGGGATTCACAGACTAAACACATCTTCCTTTGGTGTTAAAAATGTCCAAATATTATCAGAGTCAGTGTTTTGTGGGGTTTTGCTATTTTCTTTTTCATGGAGACTTCTGACTGCACTTTCCAGTCTTTTGACAGATAATCACATAGCTGCAGTGACTGGCTAACACATAGTTCCCGTGTTTCCATTTAGTTTTCTTATTGTTTTTTCTTTAAACCCAAGTCAATTCTTAGGTACTGTGTGTCCAAAATCATTCCTCCTCACATAGTCAATAATTCAGGCTTTTGTATATCAAATAATTTTAATCAGAAATTCATTATAATGGCTACTAAAATCACTCAAAATCAATCTGTAATTAAAAAGGAAAATTCACTGAGATGTAAAATTTGACTCAGACTTCCACACTGCATTGCTGCCAGAGGAGCTGTATGGAAGTTTACAGTATTTTCAGATATATTTGATATTTCATATCAGAATAAAAGCCAACATTTCCAGAGGAATGACAGTTTAAATGATTAGAACACATTACACAGGAGATGCCAACTTTTTATTTTAGTCATTGTTGAAATGCTCAATTGTAATAAAGGAGAATTTTTGCTTTGTATCATATGTATACTGCTTTGTACAGTAAAATGATAGGTATGATATTAGGTATAAATAATACTCTGTCAAAAATGTTAAAGTGCAAGTGAAGCTGAATATACAATAATGCTCTATTTTATTGAAATAAAGTGTTTAGGCATCACTGTGAAATGATAGATTTGGAATGACTTAACATGTTTTCGTTGAAAATTTCACCAAATTTGTGACACTACTGGGAAACTTTTACATTTCAGTGGGTCTATATTTTACATAGTACCTTTCAGCGAGACTGTATTTCACATAGAAAACCGATGATGAATGCATTATGGCATTTTTAAGCAAATCTTTTTTTTTTTTTTTTTTCAGTCTTGCATCCACATTTTCCTAGAAAACAAGAATAAATCCGTGAAATATAACTACCATATTACTATACTTAAGGATTAATAAATCAATTAACAACCTAGAGATACTAGCTGTATCAGTAATCTTTGGTGTGCATTTTAACTTACATGTTTATGTTAAAAACAGTTGATCGATAAGGTATATTTTATTTTCCTTTGTGTGTGTCAATCTTATTCCTTATCTGCCTGCAAATAAACGCGAAAGACGGTTTGAAGCTGATTTCCATTAAATATTTTCCATAAAATTCTCATTATTGAAGTCTCTACTCTTTTTAAACTAGAGTATGGTCTTTAACTATGCTAACTGGTAAGAGCCACTGTCTTTTTCCCTCTTTCTCAGCTCCTTTGCCAGCTCAGGCTCTGCAGGTACCAATGACTCCATTGAGTCAGAAATAAGCCTGCCCTGGGAACTAGAAGCTTCTAGAAGATCAGCAAGAGGCATTTAGGAAAGTTTTTGGAGTTAGACAAATTTTTGGTAAAAATCAACATTTAATTTCTAAAGAAATGTACTGGAAAGAGAAATGGAAATTTGGCAACTGTTCTATGCTTTAAATCAAATCTTTACAAAAAAATTCGAAATCAGAGGAAATGCCCATTCCTAATCTTCAGAAATTCTGCTGCCACTTTTGTTATCTCCTCACCTCCCATGTGAGAACCCTGCCTTCACGTTATACGATTGCCTTTTACTTCTTACTCATTCTTCTACTGCAGAACTGATGTTCTGATGTTATGGCTTCAAGCTGCGCCAGGGAAGGTTCAAGCTGGACATGAGGAAATACTACTTCTCTGAAAGGGCAGTCAGGCACTGGAATGGGCTGCCCAGAGAGGTGGTGGAGTCACCGAGCCTGGTGGTGTTCAAAGAGCGTTTGGATGTTGTGTTGAGGGACATGGTTTAGCAAGAACCATTGGTGAAGGGCGAACGAATGGTTGGACTGGATGATCCTGTGGGTCTTTTCCAACCTTAGGAATTCTATGATTCTGTGATTCCTCCATAAGTAAGTAAGTATTGTAAGAAAATCCATATTTCTGTATAAAAACAGTAGTGCCATCAAGAAGACAAGGTAGCTCTAAGGTTTCATACTTTGTCTCAGGAAAAACGGAATTTGCAAACATGTTTCTTACCCATTTCTAGTAGGTGAATATTTTAAAATTTCTTTCCTCAAATGACTGGTACCCTAAGAGCCAGGGCTGAAGAGGTTGGATTGGTCTTTTGCTTACTACTTACAGAGGAAGGGAGAGATGATCAAGGTAAACTAAAAATGGGAAAAAGAGCAAACAGAACAAAACAGAACTCCATCCTTCTGAAAAGTGACGCAGTATAATTAACATTTCTCCTTTTCTCTGGGTTGATAACAGAATGTCCAATAGCAAAGCAAAATGAGATAGTACTGCCAATAATGGCAACCATAGCTTGCTACTATTTCTGAGCTCATACAACTTTGCCTTAAATGACAGTGGCCAGTTAGTATGGGGCAGACTAGGCTAAACAGAGAGATACATTATGGGTATAATTTTTTACGTTACCCTAAAGAAAGTTCTTATGAAACTAGAAGATAGAAACTAGAGTCTATTAATACTCCTGTTCTTCATTTCAGATATGGTTGACAATTGGTAGGCATTTTAGTAAACGTTTCTTCCCGTTTGTGTAGATACATGTATAATATCTAAGCAGAACCACGGTTAAAACAAGCTAATTGAATAGTGGCAGACAAATCTCAGCAGTTGCTGAGATTTCTTTATTACAAAGTCTCAATATGTAAGACACAACACCCACTCCACAATCAGCAGCAAGGATGACTGTCTCTACTTCTTATTACAGACTGCACTATTCTCCAATACTTAATTGAATTTTTGCACCATGGTTTGCAATTTGCTTGAACTTAGAGTGACATATGAGTCATACATGACATCTGAGAATAACTTGCTTGTGAATCACACATAAAACTGGGGATATTCCTTCTATGTACTTGGATGAAACCGCAGTTGAATCAGGCAATATTTTAATTTGCTTCAG
>PPHD01019945.1:2191-13031 GCA_002909625.1 Bambusicola thoracicus
TCTCAGAATAAACTGTTTGTCTGTTTGAAGAAATGTGAGCAGAAATAAATAACATGTGCAATGGAAAAATGACATTGGTAAAATTTGCCTGAAAGGCTTTCTGATGATAAAGGGAAAATAAGATTTGCTATCATGAAAAGAAATACCAGATAAGGGTTGCTACTTATTATCCTGTGAGAAAACATCATTGAAAATAAAAGCCGGTGAAGTGGTGGAAATGTTGGCAGTGCAGTGCAGTGTTTTTAATGCCTAAGGCAACAACTCTAACTATGTGCCATTTCAAAAACTAATCTGAAGGACAAACAGACTGCCATGATCCTACAGCTTCCTTACAAAATGCCATTTAGAACAATACAGATAACTTTTGCAGTTGGCAATGTAGGTATTAAACAGTCTCAGAAATCTGCAGATGCCAATTTCAAATCAGATCATATGTCGTATTTGGTAGCAGGGAGATTGCTAAAAGGCTTTTATGCTTGAAACATGAGCTTGCTCCGGAGACTGAATTGAATGGCTCCAGGGAGAGGCTCATACCATCAAGGAAGGCTTGGAATGTGAATATGACTCTCATCTTGTTAAATAGTGGCAATGTTCAGCTAGAACATTTAATTATAAACACTATGTCCTCGAGATATTCATAAATCATATTTTATATCCTTGACATATTCATAAACTCAGCAAGTTTAGCATTCAACCTGATATTAGAAGGCAGTATGGTTAAAATCTAAAATTGGAGAAGTTAAACTTTTCTACCAACCACTGACTGTATTATATTTGGTACTAAACATTCCATTCATAGTTCTGCATGTTAGATATAAGGGAATTGCATGCCTATCAGTCTAACCTCTGTGTCAGGGAAGCTAATGGAGGAGATCATGAGAGCCACCACACAGAACATACAGGAAAAGCAAGTGATCAGGCCCAGTTGGTATGGGTTTAAGAAAGTCAAGTGATACAGGTTTTTGGAGGAGTGTCTGGAAAGCTAATCAGCATAAAAGGATTTGGATGTTAGTCTATAGCCATCTGAACATGAACAGCAGTGTGCCCAGGTGCCTAAGAAGGCTAATGGCATGTTAGTTTGTATCAGAAATATAGCGTGGCTGATATGGTTAAGGATAGGCTTGTACACTTGTATACAGTACTAGTGAGTACTGCATTCAGTTTTTGGCCATTTGCTTCAGGATGTGTGTTGCTTGAGCATATGCAGAGAAAGTAACAATTGGTGGAGGGACTAGGAAACAAGATTTGTGGAGAGTAACTGAAGGATCTGAAGTTGTTTAATCAGGAGGAGGCTGAAGGGAGACCTCATAGCTCTCTACAACTACTGAAAAGGAGGTTGCAGCAAGGACAGTGGCTCTTTACTCAGGTGATAAGTGTCAGGATGCAAGGCAGGAGCCTCAAACTGTGACAGAGGAGGTTTAGATTGAACATTAGGAAGAATTTGTTCATGGAAAGACTGATTATGTGTCGGAACAGTGTATGGGAACTGTTGAATCACGGCCTGAACCTCTGATTGACCACCTGAGGCGAGCGCTGAGTCAGCTGCAGGGACACAGGTGAACGGAATTTCACCTGAGTGACTGGAAGGACTGGAGCCTGGCTCCACCCCTCCTAGACCCCATTTAAGGGCTGACTCCTAAGGAGGAAGGATCTCCAGCAGGAGATCCTTCTTCTTGGAGCCCTTCTGCAAGCCCAGGACACGGGTAAGATCTTGATTTCATTTCTCCTTTGTAATGCGATAACCTCTCTGGTACAATACCTGTATACCTGTTTGCCATACAAATGGGCTGCCCATTGAAGCTTTGGAGTCAGTCTCTCTGAAGAGGTGGTAATAAGAGATTCTGTGCTTAGGGACATGGTTTAGAGGTAGGCTTGTGTGATGTGAATTGTTGGACTTGATGATCTTAAAGGTCTTTTGTGTAATTCTCTGAAATGCAAAGAGATTGTGTTTTCTATTTTTTAATGTCCATACTGTTTGAGAGTTTATGGAATTTTCTTTACATGAGTAATTTTTTCTATGAATTTTTTATTAGCTATTCTTGAAATTCAGCTGATTAGCCAATAACTTCTCTCTTCTACAATTATAGTGGCTGAATATGTTTTAAGATGGTATTTTTTTTGTTTTCAACCTGATCATTTCTGAATGCACCAACCTGTATGTTTTGTAGAAGTGACAGACAGTAGAGAAGAGTGATAAAGTTTTAGAATGCAAAGGCTGTTAACGTAGGTAGTCTGGAAGTCTAGAAAAGTATAGGCCCATATCAGTCTTTAAGGGTTAGTCTATGTAACCTTTTAAGGTTTGGGATGGCAATATAGATGACATTATTATATAGGAAACAGAATTTGTCTTTTTTTTTTTTTTTTCTTGATTCTGATTTCCAGGTAACCCTGCTGTGTAAAGAGATGGTTAAAAGAGAAATATTTCTGAGAATAAAACACAGAGCAATGCTAACATGCCCTTTCAGGCTTTAAAAGATGAAACCTCTCAGTGGCTCACTTTATAACACCTATGCAGTGGAACCCTATGTGGTACTTACACAGAAATCTTTTCATGAGATTTCTCTCCATGAATCTTGAGTATATGTTTATATGTAATTAATTTCACACTGAAAAGGAAAAAACACTTTTTGTTTCTAAATTGTTTCTAGAGATGTTTCTACACCGTTAATTCAGGAAGCCGATCTTAGAGAAACAGAACAAAGCTACACTGTGCTTGTAGAAACAGTGTGTTTCATATTGCTTAATAATACAGTGGTTTCTAAAGGTGCAAAATCTGTTTAAATAAAGGCAGTCTATGTCAGGAAAAAAAAAAGAAGTAGGTTTTATAGCTATTAAATAGCCTATAGTGAATGCCGTTATGTAATCTTTTAAACCATACTTTACAGCTAGCTTTTTTTTCCCTAGGGGGCATAGATAAATAGGTTACTGTAATGCACTCATGCAGGAGAAACTTATAATCACGACACATAAAGGCAGAAAACTCAGTTTTTATCACTAGAGAAAGAATGGCTGAGAACAATTCACACATCTGGTGGTACATTTGTTCTTCAGAAGTCCCAGATATGTCTTACAACTCTAAATAATTAGTCAATGTACAGTAACATCTGTTTTTATAAATTATGTGTTCTGAAAATCACTTCAAGCTACTGTTGATCCCGGAACTCTACCAGCTGGACATCATGATGCCTAGGAATATCAATAGGAAGAAATTTGAACTATTCATTAAGCATTTTCAAAATAAGTAAGCTATGAGCAGTATTTTCATGATGGAATATCAGGTATCATTCTATGATGGATGCATGGAAACTTTAATGTCTGTAAACGTTCAACAAGCACTGATAAATGTCAATGTGTGCCATTTATTTTGCATGGAAGAATCCAGTGACAACCCTTTGCTCAATCCACACTCCCATATCAAAAGCCATTCTATCAGACAGCTTCTGTTTCCATCAGTCACATGGTAATAAAATGTAATGCAATATTAGTGGGAAGGTTCAACCTCTACTACCATACCATCAACGTCTGCTTTTGATAATGTGGGTAGACCTAATAAAATAGGGGGCATTACTTTTGGGGAGACCCCTATATATGTATCTTACAGTAATGTCTATCAATTGATCTTTGGATTACTCCTTCTTATAATGTGTGTCTTCTTGTGGTTGTGTTGGTTTTATTATTGGTTATAGTAATTAAATATTTTTTTTTCCATTTTCCCCTTTCTGCCTCTAATATTAATTTATCAGTCTTCATTAATTTTTAGTGTTTTATTCCTTTTAAATTTTGAAGAAGAAAGCGATAGTGAGAGGGATAATCTACTTCAGTTTTGCAGTGGAGAGTGTGAGTAAATCTTTCTCTTCTTCAGTGTAAAGTAGAAGCTACCCTCGAGCTGAACAGAACTCATTTTTGAAACCACACAGAAAAATATTGTATTTTTGATGTTGTGAGCCCAGGGGAAATATGGTTTCATACCGTGCCAAATCCTTCTTCCAGAAAATGCATTTTTTTAATGAATTTCTCTCTGGTTTAAAAATATTTGGAAATTAAAATTTACCTGTATATTTATACTAACAAACATAATAGTTTCAAGTGTGATATTAGAGCGGCACGTTTATGAGGTCATAAAGAATATAAAATAATGTTGCTGTTAGTCGTGTTGAAGTTGAAAGTAACACTTTCTGATTCTTTATTTCACATCAGTGGTGTAAGTCTACCTGTTTTCATACTTCCCTACTTGATAAACAACTTGACTTATTCCTCCTACGCTAACTGATCATATTTCAGATCTTGTTTCTGTTTTATGTGATGTGTGTAAGTATGAAATGATATGTGAAATAAAAATTAGGATATTTTATCTTGTATTATATCCACTAGTCTGCTTATTAAGAATAACATATAAAATTTTAATATTTAAAAAGTAAATGTTCTTCTGATGCAATTTCTAGATTGGTATCTCAGAAGTGTTTCATGATTGGAAATAATTACAAATGATGATGGATCATGTATGTCAGTCTCCTCTGGGTTCCATATAAACTACTGTTTTTAACTTGCAAAGGAAGATTTTAAGGGAAAACTGTCTTGCTTGGTTTTGTTTTTGATTTCTTGACTGATGAAGAACAATGCTTCTGTTAGTTGTGTTATGCTGCACCATATTTTCTGTGTCTGTGGTTTTAGGTTTCCTGGTGGTGGTTGTTGCTCTTTCTTTGAAACCTTTATTGAAAAATTCCTTCTGTCTGTATTTTTCACTATCCCAGTGGTATGGGAAATCCCCAGTGGGCTTCTGGACAAAATTATCGAGCAGTCTTTCAGTGTTTGTGGCCCTTGGAGACCTGTGGTGCTATCTCTCAGCCAGGACCCAATGCTTCAGTGATCTTTGGCTGTGGAGCTGTATGACAGGTAATCTGTTGCTCTGTTCTCTTTCTTGGAGAATACTTCTGTGTTTTTTCTTTCCAGAGGCACTGCTGAAGCCACCTCTTTCTGCAGAGTGAGACCTAGCCTGATCTAGTGCTGGGTACTGACTTGATCCTGGGTCCCTTCCTGTCATATACACTCTCTCTAACAACTGGGCATATCTACTTTATCTAGATCCACATGGCATTTCTGTAGCTATTAAATATTTTTGCAAGTGGTTCTTAGTTCATAGAACATGAAGTCAGATGCTCTACTTTTGCTTCCTTTTTTTTTTTTTTTTTTTTTTTTACAGCTTCCTATAAATCATATGTCCTGCTGGAGGTCTTCTATTGAGAAATGGAAGTGCAAAATCCACTGAACAAATGTGTAGAGATATGTAGATTTAGGAACCATATTTTAGTGGAATTCTGCTGGTGGCTGAGTCCCACAAATGTGAATTATGCTCTATACTTCACCTAAATTCTGCCTGAAGTGGAAAAAAACTACCACCACCAAAAAGAACCTCTCAAAATTAGTTCCCTCAGACAGAGTCAAAAAGTAACATGCATGCAGTAATTCTGATGATGGAACAGGGATTTGGAAGACAAGTCAACTTAAAAGCTATTTGATAGTGTAAATGTAAATTGAGAATACCTTTCTGATGTATTAAAAAAAGTGTTATTTGCATTTACCTGCTCTGCTGAGTAGCCCTCTTTTATGGAGAAGAAGATAGAAGCTGACTGTTTGAAATCCCTGTAATGTTGTTTGAACTAGATGTAGTTATTTTTCATGTAGTTGAAGATTTAGTGCCTCTCAGTCAATCAAGGACCACAGCTTTTAGATAGAAAACTTAATTACTGTAGAAGCACACTTTGGGCAAATCATAAAGTTGTACTCAAATTTTAGTCTTCTGAAAAGACAATTGTGATTTTTTTTTTTTTCTATTGGGAAGGCCTTAAAATCTTTTCAGTAAGTTTATCTCTCTTCGTGTCTTATCAGATTTCTATTAAAAATAAGGCTCTATCATTTTTATTCTTGTTTGTTAAGATATAACAAGTTTGAGATGCCTTTGCAAAATAACTAAATGTATAACCATATACTTAGAGTGGAATTAATTCCTGACTTATTTAATTGCTTTTGGATATGGCTATATATGAAATTTTCAACACAGTTACTGATTTAAATGGTCTCCAAAGCATAGTTAGTGTTGATTCATTTTTTACTTAAAAAGCAATCTTCCTGTCATAAACTGAAACTGGAAAAAATTTCTACTGAATGTAGAAGCTGCCTGTTTTGTTTTGTTTTGTTTTTGAAACTTTAGCAAATTGTTAGGGTTGGCTGTTTTCATTTTCACTCTTATGAATTCAGTTTCAGAAGACTGAAGCTCTCCTTGGAGCTATTTAAAAGACTGTCAGAAGTCTCTTGTGTTTCTACTAATCCTGCAGTTTATTTTGTAGTGTATGAGTGTTTTGTTTTCCAGATTTATTTTTTTTTTGCTTGTTTTTGTTTTTTAGTTCTGTGTTGTAAATCATCTTAGTTCAGGGGGGGCTGTCATGATTTGTGAACAGAATATTTCACTTCAGAAAGCTGTTGATTATTTTATTAGAGTTGGATATTTTTCTGTTTGTTTTAAATACTGTGTTTAATATTTAGGCCTCATCTGTTTGTTTTTTAGTCTATTATTCCTAGTCTTCAACATCTGCCTTTGCTATATCCTTTTGGCAGGCCTGAGAACCCTTAGCTCTCTTAACCCATTGTAACTCATAGCATTTCAAATTGAGTTAAATATTTTTGTTCTAAGTAAGTGTTATGAACTATTTATTTCATAGTGATGACTTACTTTTTCATACCTGTAAATATGAGGTGTTTTTTGAGGTGAATAAGCTCTTCTATTTTGAACCATGAAATGCTAGCATCAAAGACTTAGAAGCTTGGGATTCTAAACTGCAATGCAACATTCTCTTCCAGAGGTTGTGTATGACTTAGTCACGCTTTTCTACATGTATTGTTGCATCAATTCCTGGAAAATGGATAATACTTGCAACTGCTAATTCTACCGCTGCCGTACTCCCAGTGAAGTCTTTATTGATGTCAATGGGATATGAATAATGAGAGTGATGCAAAAGACAGAAAATATAGAAGCATGTAGCTAATCTGCATGCTTGTGATGATTTCCTGAAACAAGATGTGTAAGAACTTTGAAATCAATGTTAATCCCACTAATTGCACCAAATACAGGGGCTAAATATATTGCAAACTTAGTAATAGCTATAGTTATTCTATATTTGAACTTCTCTTTCAGGGATGTGGTATTGTATTTATCTATGAAGTGTTAGTGCAAAGAAACATCCTATACAAAATTTGTGGTTTAACAAGTCAGGGAGTCAAGCCTCACACAGCTGTTTGCTTGCTTCTTTACAGTGTGTTGCAGAAAGAAAATTAGAAAAAGGTAAAACACATAGGTTGGGATAAAGACAGTTTGAAAGGACAGATAAGATAATAATGATGGAAAAATATATTTTTTAAATGATGCAAAATGCGATTGCTCATCGCTGCCAACTGATGCCCAGCCAGTTCCTGAGCAATCCCCTGACCAACTCCCCTCAATTTTATTTTCCAGCAGAGTGCTGCATGGTGTGAGAAATCACTTTGACCAGATTAGATCAGCTTCTCCAATCCCCTTGCTGGCAGGGTGCTGTGAGAAGCAGAAATGTTCTTGACTTTGTGCTGCACCACTCAGCAACAACTAAAACATTGGTGTGTTATCAACATTATTCTCATCTTAAATCCAAAACATAGCATCATACCAATTACTATGAAGAAAATTATCTCAGAAGAAACTAGAACAAGGACAAAGGAAGAGCAAGCTCCCTAAATTCAAATGACCCAAATAAAATGATAATTAGGAAGGAATTAAATTTCTTTTTCTTAACAAAGGCATTTCAAGGAGTAGGTGATAAGTTCTTCCATGGGTTATTCTTCTGATTATATGCAATGTTATCTGAGAAACGCAAGGATGGGAATGTTTTAATTTAGTTTATTAAATGCTTTCATTTAAACAGCCTGAGAAGTAGTGAAAGACCTTAATAAAAGGAGACTATTTGTACATACATGGCTAGACATTTATGCAAGTTCAGTCAATTGTATTCATTTGGAATCCCATACGGAGTTTGAAAATTTATTTTTAACCATGAAGATGGAGTAAATGAAATATATACCTATGCGTTTATTAACCACAGGCTGTAGGCTCTGTGGTGGAGCCAGAGGGTTGTATTTTGGTGGGTCCTGCTGGAGCTGAGCTGATCCTGCCTTTACTGATAGTGCCTTTGTTCACCTTTAGATGAAGACATTTTCCGGCAGCTCATATTCTACCCCTTCACTAGCAGTTCATGAGAGCAATTGGGTAGGCCTTAAGTTTTCATTATTTGTTCATGCCGAGCTCCCGGATCTATCAATTGCTTTTATTTTGTCCTCAGTGTTAAGTAACAAAATGCTTTAATACTTTAATACTTTTTTAATACTTTCTCTAGAGTCTATTTTACAAGTACTTTTCAGTAATTCCAGCCAAATAATAAACCTGTCCTTGTTGCATCTGAATGCTTTCTCAGACTGTGTCAGCTGGAATAGCATGGTAGGCCTTTCTCCTATGTGTTCAGAGCCTTTGTGTGCCTCTTGTTGGATTATGTGCTTCCAGTGTCTGTGCAGCTTTACTGGCTGCTTAGAGCAGGGAAGCTGAGGTCTATGTCTGGATGACTCCTTCCTTTAGTTTGTGAACATAATGCTGCCATAGGGACCTGTAGGAGACCTTGAATGTTATCAGGACTTTTCAGACTCATTCTCTTTAGACAGTAAGTCTATTTTGTTGATCAGAATCAGTTTAAAAGCAAGCCACCACTAATCAACAACAGTAAACCATCAGTATATTATCAACATTGCTTTTCTCCTAACTCAGAACATCATACCAGATGCTATGATGAAAATCACCTCTGTCCCACTTGAAATCAAAACATCTAGTTTTGTAAATTCTGTACAAATGCATAATTTTACTTACAAATTGGAGTCACTTTTTATCCTCTGTGAAACAGACAGAAGGACAGCAATAGTGGCAGGCTATTGATAATTGTAGCCAGGGTTTTAAGAATCGTTTCTCCTTTTCATTTATGCTACCAAACAAAAGCTTATTTCTGTGGGAGTGCACTGAGGTGTAGTATCTCTGCATTTCAGGGAGAAGGAAGAGAGTGTTTGTAGGAAGTGAAGATGTGGTCAGGGCTGTCAACAAGACTGTATCTAAAGCTGTTGAGGTAAAATGTTGATGCTGAGACAGATACAGTTATTGTTTTGTTATGTTAAGCTTGGGCTATGGTATGCCAGTAGTGGAGCGGGCGATTCTGTGTGTTAATTAAAAATGGAAAAGGCATTAGCTCTGAACTCCATTGTGTTGAATTTTCCCCACAATCAGAGGACATCAACCTCTATACAGCTGCCTCTGGAGGCTGTCCTTTCCCTAAGTCTAGTTTCTAGGATCTGACAGGTGGCTTGGTTTGTATTTCATTGGCTTTTTCCAATCCCAGAAGTTTAAAATTTATTTTATTTTTAACCATACTGAGAAATACATTCATGTGGAGTATAAGAATTCCACTTTTATTTTCCTACAGAAATAACAGTTCTGGCAGGAGTGATTATCATTTAATTGACTTAACTGTGTTGTTTATACAGTGCTATGTAACCTGCTGTTATCTAAACACGTTGTGATTTATAACGCTCTTCCCAAATGTGTGGTGAGGTTGTTCTCTAAATGTCATTACTATGAACTACAAAGCAAAAGGACAGTGTAGCTACAGTTCACAACAATGGATTTACTTTTAACATGGTTTATTACTTTTCCACTTGAGGATTTAACAGAGAGAAGCCTCAGAAGTATAATCAAAAGTAAAAATGATCTGCTGAGATGCCCTGTGCAAGGAAAATTGCATGAGTTGTTCTGAAAGTAATGCCTCCTATTTATTTGCATGAAAACTACAGCAGATAGAAAGAGTACAGTAACACTAGTAGACCAAGTTGTCAGCTATAGAACACTTTTTTTTTTCAACAGTCATTACCACTAGCAATGTAACTTCACCAGTGATGAACAAGAGTCTAATGCTGAGCTCAAAGATTTGCACCAGTGATGGTGATCCACTGTTTCATAGCTGTTATGACAGCATTGTTGTTAGAGAAGTGTTGCCCATGAAGTCCATCATTCATGTGCTCAAACAGTGTCAGATAGTGCCAAACCCAGACTGTCCAGCAAAGGCTGGCAGTGTGCTTCATGATCGTTAAAAGAATAAGTAGCTTCTGGATTACAGATGGCTCATAAATAAGAGGGAAGGACAGAGGTAGAAAGCCAATATTTCCTCAAATCACCCTCTGGCTAGTTGTGGATACCAACTTAATTTTCTATTTGCTGAACTGGTTTAGAGTTACCTGTATTTAGACTGAGAAAACAGAGGCAATGTGAGGTCATAACCAGATAATTTTACAGAGTATTGTGGTGGAAATGTTTGCAGATGGAATGATTTATTTTTATTTTAAACAAAGACTTACATTCTCCAAGCACTTGTAAGGTCACAAGGGAAGTATTGACGTAGCTTAACACAAAGTTTTGATTTGACTCCATTCCCATCACCAAATATTTTTCATTGAGAGTTTCTTACAGATTGGAGAGGAAATTACATTAAGAACTTAATCAGAATCCCAAGATGCTTTTTCCATCTTCTTTCAAAATCAAATGTTGAGTAAATGCTGAATGAAAATGTTTGTGTAATGACGAATGTTTTTCTTTTTTTTGTCAAATGTTTTCCTTTACTGACCAACTGTGCCTTCAGTTGCATCCTCTATCTGTTGCTTGCTGAATGGGGAGAGCATAGTAAGGAAAAAAAATATTTCAGACAGTAATAAAATTGTTTAAAAAAAA
>PPHD01019947.1:0-13869 GCA_002909625.1 Bambusicola thoracicus
TTTTTTTCTTTGCTGTAGACATTAGGTGAACTCCAGCAGTTGGAATGACTCCTACATATTTCGAAATCAAAAGAATTAAAGAGGTGTTGAGTTTATATTGCTTTGACTGTGTGGTGGTGTTGGTAGATCAAGGAATGACTAAACAGATGTGATGCCATTATGCTCTGAGAGTAATGACGGTGTCATCATTTGGTAGGACTTGCTTGAGTGGAAGTTCAATACGAACATCATTCAGTATTTGTAGAAATGTATATACATAGAAAGTTGAGGAAAAAAGTGTTTTCCACTTTAATATTTTAATTTTGTAGATAAATCTGGGGACAAACAAATATCTTGCCCTGAAACTGTTTCTCTGATTCATTCTCATTGCTATTCATATTTCTCTGTAGTAATTGATCAGGCTTTAGAAGGTGTATTCCCTCCACTACCACTTTCTGCAGAGTCTTAGGGGATTGTTTCTTTTTATAAACATGATGAACAGACAAAAGACATTTCTGTGGAGGTTTTTTGTATTCCTGAAAGCTATGAAATTTGTTATCCTTTCTAATGAAATAATGTTAGACAGCACATTTAATGGCAATACCTAAAAATAAATAAATAAATAAAAAACTAACACAAAAACAGCAGCCATAAATGTATGCTTTCTAGCTCAGCAGAATGAACATAAAATGGATTATAATGACATGGCATTTTCCCCCTCTTTTTTTTCCAGCAAATATGCTGAACTATTAAGGACGTAAGGTATCTAAGTCAATGATAAGTAGATATCTGGCTGCAGTTTGATGGGAGGAAATTCACAGAACTGCTAATTATCTCTGATTTCAAGGATTTCAGAGTTTCTCTTTTTCTATTTTTTAGAAGAGATATTGTTTTCTCTTCTTGTCACATCCTGTGACTGTATCCTTTGTCGCTATGTCTAAGGACTAACAAAGATAAAGTCTGGTAGCAGCAGACAGAGCTCCACTTGTTGTGCCACTACCTTGCTACACTGCTGTTTGTGTTGTTAATCAAAAACAAAGACAAGCACTTGCCAGAGTTCACATTTTTTTACATGAGACCGGTGCTTCTGCATTTGTGCTTCTTCTTCAAAATCCCACACCTTCAAGAGGCAGATCTGTGGGACAGGCTCACACAAATGCTTCTGTGTGGGCAGCAGCCCTGCACTGCGCTGGTGACAGATCGCAGTGTTGCCCTGGTAACATGCTGTGTACACCAGCCCCAACAATTTCAGCCTCTGAGAGTTGAATAGGGTTAGTCCTCTTCCATTGCTCAGTAACGCATTAACTCCTTCCCTCAGGAGCAGTTGTTGAGGAAGATGACAGTCATAAGGCTCTTCAGCACTGGAGTGTTCCTCCCTTATTCCTGCACTGAAGATTCCCAACCTGAGTAGTTGCTGCAGGACTCAAGTCAAAATCTCTCGAGCTGAATTAGGTGCTCAGACACGTTGATGGTAGCCGCTACCACTGGAGTCTTATGGGTTTTTAATCTGGGCTATTTGCTCACCTCCATCCAATAGACAGATACATTTATTAATAAAGCTACACAAATAGCAAAATGGAGAACTGCCCTGATGCTAAAACAAACAATATAAAGTCACCTTTTTCCAGCCCTCCAAGTAGAATCGCATTTGTGAGAATTTATAGCAGTAGAGGTTTGTCTCATTACAACCTGCATTAGTATGAGAGCCTGCACACTGTACCTTTGTGAAATAACATCTTCAAGGGTATACCATTATACTCCAAGCACTAGTATTACTTTCAAGAAACTACGTTGCTTTTAGCATTTCATTACATACAGAAGTCATAATCAGAAACAATGCTATGTTTACTAATATGTCTCTTTCACGCAGCAGAGTTTTAAACATTCACAACAATAAGCATTCAAGAATTTTGATGTGACAGTGAAACTTCTATAAGACAAGGTTGAAAGGGACTTTGATTCAGAACCTAGAAATAAAACAGGATTGTCTTCCTGCCTTAGCATTTATTGTATCTTCCATGAATGCACCAAATGATGTCTGTTTTCACCTTCCTGCGCTCATTTCTCTGATCCCCATTTGAAGAATGACAAACCATTAACAAAGTGCCTCACTGGCATAGCAGTGAAACAGTTGGCATCTACTTATGGAAGAAGTCAGAGGCTGTAACTGCCCTAAAGTGCACCAAATATCAGACTTGTAATCCCACTCTGCTGACAGCTTGACTGTTGCTTCTGAAAAGGAGTTTGCAGCACAGAGAGAAGGAAAAGGCCTGACAACAACCTGCAGAATCCTGCATTATTTACTACCTATCTGTACAGCACAGCTTCAGCTGGCAGGGAGAGTTAGGGCTGAAAATGAGAGATGTGTACTGCTGCTGTGAGAAATGTAAATAAGATTAGAGTTGCCAGTCCCTGCTGAGAGGTAAACTTCTTTTCCAGAAACTGAACACACCTTTTCTTTGAAACAGCATCTTTGTTCGTGGGAGCTGCTAGTCTGTATCCATCTGCCACACTTAAACCCCGGACCTTGTAAATAATCTCTGTTCATTGAGCACAGCTATGACAAAAATGTAATGTCTTCTTGTTCTACATGTCTGGAAACTAATCTTTTCTTGGCAGCAAACTTGTGGTCTGTCAGCCTCAGTTCCTTTTCATTTATATACTTATTTTGCTCAGCACAGATGTGGGTGAAGAGGGTAAGCACAAAGGGGAATTCACAAAGTAAACAAACCATACCTAACAGCCAGAATGATCTCCTTGAGAATGTAGATAAAAGATGTCTTCTACTACAGCTTGCCTGATTCACTGGTGCTGTTCATCTATTGCTGATGGGGTACGCAAGTGAATGAGTGAAGCAGGTACTGGTTGTAAAATAACAGTCTGGTTGAGGCTACTGTGTGAGTTGATAGGGCAATCAGAACAGGCAAATTATCTTTTTTAGAGTGTGATTTCAGAATTACATTTATTGTGGTTTTCTCTGGCAGAACTCCATCCTCTTCTGCAAGTGGTTAACACTGAACACTATTCAGGCTTCAGCTAGATCAGAAAATTTGGGGCCAAAGGCTCAGTATCCTTCTGGTAAAAGAATCACAGAATCAAAGGATGTCTTGGGTTGGAAGGGACCCTAAGGATCATTGGGCTCCAACCCCCTGCCATGGACAGGTCTGCCCCCCCCAGCTCAGGCTGCCCAGGGCCCCATCATCCAACGTGGCCTTGAGCACCTCCGGGAATGGGGCACCACAGCTTGCACACAGTTGCAGCCCAGGATGCACTTGGCCTTCTGGGCTGTATGTGAACACTACTGTCTTACGCTAAGTTTTGCATCTACCTGGACTTCATCTCCACAGGGCTGAAGCAAGTTTTTTGTTTTGGTGTTTTAACACAGGCTGTACATTTATTTCTTTTCTCTGAAGAGCTGTGTGTTTTCAAACAGTCCAAGAGATCACAACTCCTAAAACACATCTCATTGAAGCTCTTATGATGAATTTGAAATGTGTAATAAATTGACTTAGTTTGCTGACATTTAAAGAAATACAGAGGCAGTGTGGTTTTGTTCAGTCTTATTCAGAAAAGAGGGTTTGCAATGAGCTCACAAGCTGCTTTTTTTGTGAAAACATTGCATTTGAAAGTCAGACTCTAATGAGATTAACTTACAAATACCCCAATTATCAATCAACAAAATGAGTTGAATACTTTGTATTCAATCAAATAATTCTCCTTTTTCAAAGAAACAGATATTGAAGGAATGGGGAGAAAATAACTAATAGTTCTTATAAAATAATCTCCATTGGTAACATTTCTCTCAGTAACTCACTGAGAAAACTAATAAGCTATGAAATTTTGCAGATACTTTCATCACTGTAGTATAAAATATTTAGACCAGGGCTTGGTACTTCTCCTGCCAAAATAGGCCAAGTGATTTGCAGAAAGCCATCTTCTTTTTGTGAGTCAAAGTGTACGCCAAGAGTCCCTGTCATGCATTACTGGTGGCATGTCTTCATTCCAACACTCAGCTGGTTCTGCCCATCCAGCATGGCCAAATGCAGAGGTCCCTCTCTCCTTGAACTTCAGTCCACAGCATAATCCTTGGCTTGCCTGTGCATGTCACCATGTTAGCACTGTCAAAGAAGCTGCCACCACTCTGACAAGAGGTTTGAAACACTAAGGCCTCTTCACAGTACAACATCCTTGGCAGATCACAAAAGTGATCACTCAACCAGAGTAGAACCTACTTTCACACCTTCTCCCTGGGACAGCTGTCCTATGGAGAATGTGTCACTTCAGCCATTCATCCTGTAGACTTACCTGGAGCCATGGCTTGGCTTTAGAGAAGTGGTAGCTCAGCTTGGTGTGAATCTCTTGCTGAGATTTCTAAAGATGCAGTGCAGTGTATTCAAGAGAAAGCTTGCATTCTGCCCAAGGCCATGACAATATTGGCTTGAAATTCTGTCTGTGCTCTGAATATTTATAAAAGATTACATTTAAGGTGTGATAACAGTTTCTGAGAAGTAAGTATTGGAATTGGTCAAAATAATTTACTACCAGAGATGTTGTGCTTATTCTCTAATTTTCCACAATTATTGAGCATTCCTGGCTATGTCATTAATGTCACTGACGTCAAGGAAATTATTTTTTGTCTCCCAGAGCAAATGAGACATTATCACAAGATGTATTTTTCTATAATTTGAATATATTCATATACTAAAAAACTTGCCCAACTGGTATACAATCCAGAATGTTTGTGCTTACCCATTAGGTTGCATATTAGGCCACCGAAATGAATAGGTTAATCTTTTCGTTACTGTGAGTCATACAAAGACCCTTCATTCCTCAAGGAAGTCAAACTAGCTTGACAGTGGTGAAGAGCAGCAAAAAAGTATCACTGCCTTACCCCACTGCCGCTCCACGTGCCTCGTTCTACCCCACCCTGCTCTATGCCACCACACTTAAGTTCAAACCGTCTCTAACTCAGCCCTTCTCAGACCTAGAACAGCAAAATAATCCAATCCAGTGGCTCACAAAGCGGCCAGACGCTGGAGATGCCACCGGCCAGGAGTTCGGTCCATCTCCTTGGAGCTCTTTTAACCTGTTTACATCCATGGGTCTGCTCCTCATGTTCCTGCTACCTCTTTCCAAAGCAGCCTCCTCCGGTCCTCCACAATTGCCTTAGCATGCATTCATTCCCCACCAGGTGGAGCAATAAACAAAGAATACTGCTGCTGAGATTGTTTTCCTCTTT
This sequence comes from Bambusicola thoracicus, assembly GCA_002909625.1. Taxonomy (NCBI): domain Eukaryota; kingdom Metazoa; phylum Chordata; class Aves; order Galliformes; family Phasianidae; genus Bambusicola; species Bambusicola thoracicus. The sequence goes on from PPHD01019947.1 coordinate 5,219, forward strand.
ATTTTCTTCTTTTTTTCTGTGCATGTATGCGTGCATGCATTTGTGTATCTCTACGTGTGTGTGCCTGTGTGCGTATTTAAGCCTCAATTTTCCCTTTCCGCAATCCAAACTTTTAACATAATAATGAGACAAATCAGTAGCACAGTATTTCCTTCTCATTTAGATAACTGCAAAAGTGGATAATATTTTCTGCAATTTGCGGTCTGTCACCGATAAAGGTTTGCAGGAGGGAGACGGTATGAGCTGCATTAATTCTCTTTCTGCATGCGACCAACTGTAGCAAGAAAATTAAAAAATAAAAATAAAAGCCAGATCACTCTCTTTGCATTAGTGGGGAAAAAAAAAAAAAAATTTGGAAAATCTGCTCATATACACAGAGGCGTAAAATTCACATTAACATCTCATTAAGTCTAAATGCAGTTGGGGACTGATCCAAAGAGCATCAAACTCAATGGGAAACTTTCCATTGCCTTCAAATGGGATTTGGATCATGCTGTTAGTGATCGGCAAAAGCTCATATGAAGAAAACAAAAAAATCCTGACATTACCTAAAAGGCTATAAAAGCATTTCCATTTCTTGTTCTAGGAAATCCCCTTTATGGCTGATCAAATGTAATCACAGCAGCCACCTCTGCAGTGAAATCTTAGGCTGAGAAGCCAAACAAGCTGAGATATGAATGCAAACACCACGGAATGGAATGAAATTCTCATTTTTTATTATAGTGAATTAACCATAATGTTCAGAAGTTAATTTATGTGCTATGTAAATAGTAGTTTAAAAGATGGAGAGATAAAAGGAACTGAAATCCGGTCCAGAAAACAAACAAACAAACAAACAAAAATCACATATGCCTGCTATGATAATATTTTATGCAAATTTGCTGTCCTAATGTGAACTACAATAGCTAAAACAAGCTAAATTACCTCAGGTAGAAAATATATGGTCAAAAGCAAACCAGTCCATTGTGTACAGTAGCTTTTAGAGATCTGAGTACATTAAATCACTAATGACTCCGTTTTCAAGTGTGAAGATGAAAAGTAGTACATTAAAAATAAAAATAAAAACCTTAAATGCCTTGGGCAGCTTCAGGTTCCCTGATCTTTATTCACTTTTTTGAAATGCTGCTTCTATCAGAGACAGTGTGGAGCACAGCTCCAGCTCTGAGCAGGTTTCTTGTTCAGATGGCCTTAGCAGGAATTTTGTTATTTAGCTGATGGCAAAACTGAGCCAATAATTTTCTATGCAGATTTCAAAAATGACCAAAATGAGTTGAAAAACCCCTTATTTTCTGTTCAAAATATTTCAGATTTTAAAAGGACATGTCAAATTGGATAGGTAGAAAGCTACTGAAATCTTAAAAGGCTTTCCTTGTTTTACTTCTGTTGTGACATTTTAAATCTGTTTTTTCTCTTTTTTATCTGCAGTACCCCTTTTGTCTGCCTTACTTTGTTCACTGTTCCCTTTGGGGTGTTACAAATCTCCACCTTCAGGTATTGCCATATCTCTAGCGCAAATGTTTTCTTATTCGTCATGACAGCAGCAGAACTGTAAATTTCAGTTTGAACAGTCTCCTAATTTCACCAAAGGAAGAAAGAAGATGCAACATGCAACAGCTGTGGCAGGCCTTAATTTTAACATGGTATTAAAGATAACTGACTAATGAGAAATGAATTCCCATGTAAAGGCACACAGCTGATTCTCTTCTTGGAAGTGCTGAATTCATTTTTGCTGTGATTTTCCTCTCTCCTCTTAATATCCATTTCCCTTTTTGGTCTTTGGGACGAATACAGCCTTGTTGCATTTTCGTTTTCCCTCTTAGCTGTTACAGTCTTTTAACATGAAATAATACATATCAAAATGCATATTAAAATACATTCCACTGACTTGCAACATCAGTTCATACTGGCAGAGTTCAGAAATCTGGCCCCTGACGAGTACTTTTGAGGTTCCATGGAGAACTGCTAATCTTTTGCACGATTCTCACACATTCAAGTAGAAAAGTGATGCAGGGGAAAAAGATGAAACTGGCATCTGCAGTTAGGATACTATTTTCACCTGCCTTTCTGCTACTGATTGCACTTCATCTCAGCTTTCTTACAGTTAATCTCAGCCTGCTCCTGCTTGAGTCAAAAGGAGTTTTTGACATCAATTTTGGCAAGAGCAAAATGTTTTGCAAATGTCTCTTCCTTCCAATTGCCTATCCTCTAGTAGTCATTAAATGCAGTGAAGAAGTGATCAGAAACAATATTTTACCATTTATGGAGAAACCATCGTTTTTGGTATTATAGCCCAGGAGATGTGTCATCCCTGGAAAGCCATGTGGAAAGCATGATAGTTTTTAGATGTCTCTCAGCCACAGCCTCCACTCTGTTTTCTTACCACAGCTAGAAAGGCAGAATGACCTCCTCGCTGCTACACCAGCACTGGATCACTACTGAAACCATCAACTCAGTCCACAGCCCTGCACAAGTTCTTGCTGGAAGAGAACAGTGTCAAGTAAAGGTGGAGGCCGGTGATGAGCGGTGTTTCCCAGGGGTCTGTCTTTGGACTGGTGCTCTTCAGCATGTTCATCAATGACATCGATGATGGGTTCAAATGCACCCTCAGCAAGTTTGCCAATGACACCATGCTGAATGGTGCAGCTGACGCGTTAGAAGGAAGGGACACCATCCAAAGGGACCTCGACAAACTCAAAAGGTGAGCCTGTGTGAACCTAATGTTCAACAGAGCAAAGTGCTAAGTTTTGCACTTGGGTTGGAGTAATTCCAGATACATATCCAGACTGGGAAAAGAATTCTCTGGGGATAGCCCTGAGGACAAGAACCTGGGGGCCCTGGAAGATGAAAAACTAGACATAAGCCACAGTGTGCTCTTTCAGCTTGAAAGGCCAATTCCATCAGAAGAGGGGTGGCCAAAAGGGGCAGGGAGGCATTTGTCCTTCTCTGCTCTGCTCTTGTGAGGCCCCATCTGGAGTACTGCATCCAGGTCTGGGGCCCCCAATATAAGAAAGATGTAGAGCTGTTGGAGAAGGTCCAGAGGAGGGACACAAAGATGTTCAGAGAGTGAAGACAGACTGAGGGAGCTGGGTTTGTTTAGCATGGAGAAGAGAATGCTGCAAGGAGACCTCACTGCAACCTTCCAGTATTTAAAAGGGGATTATAAAAAGGAGGTTAATCAACTTTTTATTCAGGTAGATTGTGATAGAACAAGGGGGAATAGTTTTATGCTCATGAAGGGAAAGTTTAGATTGGATGTCAGAAGGAAGTTCTTCACAGAGAGTGGTGATGTGCTGGAACAGGCTGCCCAGAGGGGCTGTGGATGCTCCATCCCTGGAACTGTTCAAGATCGTGCTGGATGGGGCCCTGGGCAACCCGGTTTAGTACCAGAGAAGGTTCCTGGCAAGAGGGTTGAAACTTGATGAACCTTGGGTTCCCTTCCAACCCAAGTAATTCTATGATTCTAAGGTGCTACCTCCATTGAGGATAAGCAGAAATGCTGACATTTTTCTCTGTCATCACTCAAGGGATCCTGAGATTTCCGTGGAGAACATTTGCCCATGTGGAAGCTGAAATTATCTTGTACATTGGACATTGAGTAGAAGCCAGCTAAGCCTCGTATTGTGGTTTGAAACTATTATTCTATGGCTTTATTTTTTATCCATAGAAGGTTACCTTTACTTTTAAAACTGTAGGGTGTAATGTTCAGGCAAACCAGACTTTTGTCTGGATATATTGGTCCACTGATAGAAAATTGCACTAAAAAGAAAAAAAGGAATAAAAATACAAAAGCACCTAAATTTGCCTTATATACAGAATAGAACGATTCTGTTGCTGGTTTGACAAATAAGAGAACTGTAAATTTCACCGTAGCACTAGTATTTTAAATACTAAGTTGAGAGAACTGCAACAACAAAAAATAAGCATTTTAAAGGCTGCTGTTAGTCTTTGCTCTGGCCATCCAAGAACATGCTGGGCACTCACAACAATAGTAACACTGAAGGAAAAGATGACTGCTTATCCAGAATGACAGCTCTGTACTCTCAGGTTGTGGCCATTTTCTCTCAGAGCAAAATGCAGTGTTGAAATACAGCAATGATAATCCTTGCTGTTGTCTTGATTTAGCTTGAGACAATATCAGTGAGTCACCCAGGTCTCTTGTAATTCTCTTCACTTCCTGGTTGTGCTGGGCAAATACGTGGAACATTCACAGAACAAGAAGTGTCTAAATTTTATTCCTTGAGAAGTCAATCTATGTCTTTTTTAGTTAAGCGGTAAGTATTGCTTACTTATACCAATGTATGCTTACATATCTATAGAGCCTTTGGGTATCAGGTTGCTTTAAACTTAAGTAAATCCTCCAATACTTTTCAGGGAGGGATAAATACCATTGTTATCCAAAGCAGCGCAGAAAGAAGAGATGATCATTCTAAATATGTTCATCAAGACAGTTTATCTTGTGAGGCCCTACAGTACAGTTCTAAACACCCAATAGCAGCCCTGCCAACCTCCAGCATTAAGAAAAACAGATGAAAATGATTGAACAATAGGGTTGGTTTTTTTTACACTTGGCTCATAGTATCTGAGAATGAAGTATGCTTGTGCTCACTTGAGATGAAGAGCTAAAAATTTCCTGTTTCAAATTTCAGTTGATAATCTAGCAGTTTGACAAACTGAGCCTAAGATTTTTTGAGACATCAGGAATTATTGTAGGGCTTCAGTTAGCCATCAGGCTTGTAGAGTCTTTGAGCCGTTTTCACATTACAGAAACAGTGAATGAAATTATGTAGCAATCAGTGAATTAAACCTAATCAGTGACCTTCAAATTTAATGCATGAGAAATTTTTAGTCTTGGAAGCAGAAGAAAAAATGAGGTAGGATGAGTGGATTAAAAGAGCAGTGGGCTGTAAGGAAAAAATCCTTAGTACCTTACTAAAAATCCTATCGCTTTAGAGTGGGGTAAACAACTGAATCAGATATGATTCAGTGACACTTAAAACCACTCAAATCATAATTAGTAGCTTTGTTCAATCTTGATTAAAACATATGAATACCATTTTCTATATTAACAGTTAATATCAATTTATAATTAGATGTGGGAAACATGAAATTCTATGAGCTAATCTATATATATTTCATTAATTAGAAAAAAAGAATGCAAATTACTTACAGGAGCTTATTTGTGCAAATTCTGCTGTCATCAGTCAGGCTAGCTACCTACGGAAAAGAGACTTCGGAGGTAGCTTAATGGTGAAATTATTTGTCTGCATTTTCAAATGTATCTGTAAATATGAAGGAATGAGTTGGACAACTGACTTTACTCAGTGCTTGTAGGGCAGGATGATGCCTTTCTATTTTTCTTAGAAATTTAAGGATTTTTGAAAATATGATGTCTTTAGATACAGAGATTAAAGGGAAGACATGGAGCAATCTGTACTGTTTCAAATTATTTTGTTATGATGAGATTTTTCTGTTTGATGCTAAGGAGGATCGATAAAATTTAGTTCAGTGACCACCCTTCAAGTAATGTGGAGCTGCTCTAGACACAGGCAAAATGTCTTGGGCAACAAAGTTTAATGACCTTTCACTGCACAGTGCATGCTGATATTAGTGGGAGGACGGACAGATAGCAGGGGTTTCCCTAAAAGCAGTGGCTATCCACTGTCAGTTAGAGGGACAAGTAACAGTTTTCATCCATTCTTCTTCCTCCTTTCTGAAGGTGAACCAGGAGCCTTTGCTCTTTCTTTCTTACCTGCTCCAACAAAATTCAGTGCAGCATAAGGCATACTAAATGCACATATGACGTAGATTGCCCCAGCAAAGTAAAGGTATAGCGTCTCTCACTTTCTTTTGGAGTAAGAAGCTCTCCAGTAGCCATTTTCAATACAAGTAAGACATACTTTCAGGATAAAAAAAAAATAAAATAAAAAAAAAAATAATAAAAAAAAAAAATAAACCAAACAGGTCAACTAGATACCTGGTCTGTTTGTGCTCGCAAGAATATTTAGGAAAATGCTAAATAACCTGGCTTAGAGCACGAGGATCAAGAGCAGGTTTGGAAAGGCAGGAAAAGGATTTACTACCTGGAAACTATGATAAATTTGACATTATTAATAGGAATAATTAGTTGATTGAAACAGATTTAGGATGCTACCAAGAAAGTATCCTGGTACAAATATAGCTGGGAGGATCTGAGTGTGTGTATATGTACTTTGTATAGAGGCAAGTCCTCACTCTGCCACACACCTGATTTCCTTTTAAATGCAGTTATTCCAAATTTTCTGTGTTGCTGAGCTGCCACCATTTGGACCATCGTGGGACGAGAGTGTAATAGTCACAGCTGCTCCATAGACAGCAAAGCTGAAGGCCAGGGCAAGTTCTGTTAACAGAAAAATAACTAGATCCACTCTTTCTATGGATTTCCTTTTCAATTTTTTGCTTGTTCTGTTGCTTGTTTTTCTGGTACAAGGAAGAAGGCAGCCAACACTGCTGTTAAGAATAAAATACATACATTATTTATTCAAATATACATGTAATATGTAGATGTATGAGAATATTAATAAGCAGCATTTTCATTAAAAATGAATGGATGTTATTTACAATAGGTTCCTGAACTAAACTATTCTAATTGCAGATGGGAATGTTTTTATAGCCCACCTCCTTAATGGGGGCAAGAGCAAGGCTGTTCTGCTCTAAGAAAGTGATTAAGATGTTAACATGTCTGAGTTAGAATATTTAGGAATATTGATCCATTAATTTATGGTATTAATTGGATCGAGTGATTGCAAATAGATGTGTGCAAGCAACAGAGCACACTGAAATCAAGATCTCTAAGAAAAGTTGTAAAATAATGTAAAATGAGTTTCTAGGAAATGTATGCCATCTTGCACTGATAACAAGATTTCATATCCTTTGATATTTTCCTTTTTTTTTTATAGTTTCCTTTTTTTCTGTTTCAACAGTCTGAAATAATCTCAACTTTGAAGCTCTTGTGGCTGAGAACTGAATCAGTTCTGGCTAATTTTTTTTCTTGCAGTATTCTCAAGGAGCATCACTCATCATTAACAGAAATGAAGTGATCTGCAGTGATGCCAATATTGCAAATTTAATTGTACTTTGTACATTCTGAATTTTAAGAATTTGTCTTTAAAATCTGATTCTAGTCTCAGTAAATTAACAGTAGGAAAAATCATACAAAAATAATGCCACAAAAGTTAATCACAGCTGTAAACAGGATGGTAATATTTTCCTGACTGAGAATATAACTCAATAGACAACACATACTCTAAGAAAAACTGCTATTCTCTTTGCTTGAAGGAAATCTTCCACAAACCATGTAGCACTGTATTTACTGCCATAACTTAGAAGATACTCCATGACTTCAGCGCAGGGATGTGGTGTGGGATGTCTTAGTCTGAATATGTATGCGCAAAATTATTATACTAGAAGAAAATTGTTAAAAGGAGAGCAAGATGGAAGTAAGTCTGCTAGAGGTGACTGTCACTTCATGAGACATAAAAGTTATGTGTAGCTTTCCCTAACCTCAAAGCTAAGACTGTCGGTACATGGAGTGTAACAGTTTGTTCTTTGGACCAACTTCATCCTGACATAATTGGGTTCGGTTCCATTAGCGTTTAAAGAATTGCATTCACTTTCACAGACTTGGATTTGGATTTGAAGTCTTGACAGTCACCAAGAAATTATTAAAACTGCTCTTTCATCATTTCCTGTGATCGTCCCTGCATAAATGAAAACACTGACAATGTGTGAATAGGTCCTCAAGGATGAGTATCACTAGTAAGAAATTTCTGTGATTGGTTACGAGTGTCTTCATCTTTATAATCACTTATTAATGTGGAAATTAATTTTCAAGACTGAAAGATTCTGGACTTGAGATCCATATAAATTGCAGGAAATATGAATTTTTAAATACACTTTTTCTAAAATGTTAGATGATTTTGATTTAACATCACATAAGCTGTCTCACATTTCTTCACATAAATTTTGGAAGCTGCAAGCCAGCACACCAGATTTGAAAGCATCAATCTAATCAAGCTAATCTACCATCATATCTAGTGCTTAACATGGTGTTCCATCCATTTTGTATTGCATTGTGTTTCTTTCTTCATCTTTTTCCTACCAGCAGAATTGGAAAAAAAGAGGCTTTTTTTTCAGGGAGGGTTGGGGGGGGCAGGGAGGGGAGTGGGTGGATATACATGATTCTAATGTTATGATACAAAGCTAACAACATATTTTTTCCTTCACAAATTTACAAAAAAATATATTCACTCGCATAATGTGTAACAGAGATTAGTTCAGAAGATGAAGCCCTCTTTAGTTTAAATTTGGAAGCACTTCTCTAATAAAAAAGAAATTCTGTTGAGAATGGGATCTGAGGGAAGAGTAATAATAATTACCAGATTGGAATTACTTCTCTTTGAAGGCTTTTTTCTTATTATTGCTGATAGCAACAATTCCAAAAAGTAGACAACTGAGTTTTCCTTTACTTGAAAAAGGTAGTAATAGTAGTAGTAACTGGCATTTATAAACCTGGATCAAATCCATTCTCAGCCTTCTTTTCTCAAGGCTAAATAGACCCAGTTCACTTAGTCTTTCCTCATAGGGGAGATGCTCTAGCCCCTTCACCATCTTTG
>PPHD01019948.1:0-13869 GCA_002909625.1 Bambusicola thoracicus
TGACTCAACCACCTCCCTGGGGAGCCTATTCCAGGGCTTAACAACCCTTTCTGTAAAGAAGTGTTTCCTGATATCCAACCTAAACTTACCCTGGCGCAACTTGAGGCCATTTCCCCTTGTCTTGTCACCAGTCACCAGTGAGAAGAGACCTACCCTGCTCTCTCTGTAAACACCTTTCAGGTACTGGAAGAGCGTAATAAGGTCTCCCCTCAGCCTCCTCTTCCCCAGACTAAACAGCCCCAGCTCCTTCAGCCACTCCTCATAGGGCTAATGGATTCTTAAGATGAATTCTTAATGAATAGTTGCCTATAAAATACCTTACCCTCTTACAAACCTCCTCCAGAGGCAGTGGGAATGCCTACTTCCTGATAACAAAACTCCGTGGTCATAAGAGATGCTCACCTCTGTCTGGACGAGGTGGACCTGAATTTGTATGCATATAATAGACTTCACTGACTTACAGGTAATGCAGCTCATGCCCCTGCAGAATGCTAAGACTTTTTTCCTAGAGATAATGTCTCTAAATATCTAACAAATTAAAAGTACTTTACACTCCCATATGGATACAAAAGAAGCAAGATCCAAAGACCCTTAAAGACAGTGGGAGGACTACATTGGCCTCAGTAGATATAGTTTAATCCCTAACAGCTTTTCTTGTGCTCTTTTTCTCTTTGGTGCTGACTATCTAACAGTCTGTTTTATAGCATAAATCTTGAAAAAAATATATAAATATTTAGGTAAGTTTTTCTATTTTCTTAATTATACAGCTTATATCTCATATTAATATTTTTTCTCTTTATGGAGAAGTGGGCATTTGAATTTACTGGTTTTCGCTTTTGACCAACATCTTTCTTTGTTTCAAGAAATGCTCAATGGTATTAAAATACTGGTTTTAAAACAATGGTATTATTTCCTATCAGAGGGATGGGAATTAAAGACTTCTAACTGCTAAAGACCTCTGATCACTGGTTCACATTCCCTTCACTTAGTTCTCAGTAGTAATCCATACTGTCCTTCCGTAAAAAGACCTTCAGAGCCATCTGTTCCTTCTCTAATGAATGCCATGACATGACACGACTCCGTGAATAGCTGTAATTTTGGAATTTGAAGATTTCAGTAGAATGGGAAATTAGTTGAGAATGTGTGGTGTTGAATCATGATAGATCTGGGAAGAAAAAAGCACCTTGTAGCTGTTTGTTTGTATGAATCTGGATGTGCTTCCACAAGGTGCCACAAATTGTACCAAAGCCACCAGAATATTTAAGTTCAGAAGCAGACTCTCACAGGTCATGATGTCTGGACATCATGATGCAGGAACAAAAGAAACACTTCCTATTAAAAAAATGCCACAGGTTATAGGTCTGGAAATGCAGAAACAAGCAACTGAGATGCTGAAATCTCAAAGTCTTGAACTTTATCTGTTTAGAGTTGGACTAATCCACTGATAGCCAGAGGCAAGTTACAGGGACATGTTATTTCATGTTGCATGACGTTTGCTGAGCTGAGCTATTTATAAAGAAGTATGCACCTTTTTTAGCTGTTTCTCTCTCGAGTGGAGGGAAAACTCTTGCACAGTTGAGATTCGCTAATTCTGCTTGAAAGCAAAATAAACTGCTATTTAGCACCAGGAAGTGCATGCATTAATTTATCTTCTGAGAAGTAAAGGGTAAAATAAATGACTCAGTCAACTCTGCCACTTCCATATGAACCTTCTGGAGACTGTTGCACACAGTGTCAAAGAGTATTGTTTGCAGTGTGCTGTTCTAGTTCAAAATGTCAAAAACCTAAAGTATTAGCTGGTCTATACTCTATCCAATGGAACTTATTTATTCAGTCCTGTCCCCATCAAGGAAACAAAAAATCTCAAAAATTTGCATTTCAGACTCCAAGTAAGACAAGGAGGCAAATAATTTATAGTTTTGTAGTGATTTACCAGATATAGCTTCAGAAACATCAAATACCGGTAGAAGTTTCTACTGATTGTTCTTTTCATTATTTATATATACATTATTATATTATTAATATAATCATACAGAATTCTGTGTAAAAAAAATCAGTAAATGTTTCAAGGCCTGAAAAGCATTCAATAAAAGTGAAAAATCTTTGCCAAGATTCTATACTTTAAGCCTCAAGTACTATACTTAACACCAAACAGAAATATGTAGGTTTGTTATCATACAAACTGTGACACATTACCAGTGAGATTTAAGTGCCCCAAATTTGGTAGGACTTGCAAAAATAAACCATTTTTTAATTGGGCTTTACTATTTAAATTCTTCTGTGCTATTTTAAATCTCGTATTTTCTCTGCAATTCCAGTTTCCAAGACTTTAATGCAGAAAATGAATGAATGGATGAATAAAATATATCCATAAGTGGTTTCAGCTAATTATCTAATAGCATCCATTCGTATGATGCTAATCAGAATTCTATCACCATTTCCCATCAACGAGTTTCCATCTTGTTGGGAAACAAAACCATTCTGTGCTGCACATACAAGAAATAATTGCTGCAGTAATCATACAATAAGCGTAAAAACTCACTAGTGAAGGTCTCTGAGGCCCCTATCTTTCTCAGTTTACCTCTGAAGAGAGCATGCACACCCAGATCCAGATTTTGGATTGTTATATCTATGGAAACAAGTTACTCTGATGCCAAGTGTACTAGTACCAATCATTCATTTTTGGCTTAATGCTTCATTTTAGCAGGTGTCCATCAAGAACTCAAATTTTCTTATCACAAAGGCAATAGCCTTTTTTTTTTTTCTATAGTTCTTAAAATGATGCTAGTGAGGAAGCAATCCAAACATGCTATTTTACAAATGCTTCAACTGGCACAATCTTATTATTTTCCAATTATATTTCCATTTGGAAAATACAATTATGAAAATATGTTCAATTCTCTACTTGTAACAATAGGTAGCAGTAATGAAATCTTCATTTGTCTGTACAGCTAGTGGTCTTGGGAACACTTTCAAGTATAGATTGGAGAAATACTTGCAGTAAATATTCTGATTATGGGTTGAAGATAACAGGCCAAGGAACAGGAATTTTATACTGAGCCTTTCACTCTTCTGGGTACATATAGACAGATAAGTCTTCTTTGGACAGGTTTGGCTCCTGAACTTGCATAGACACCAGATTAAAGTAGGAATATTTAATACAGAACATTTTTTTATATTGTTCTTACTGAAGATACAATATAATTATCTGCAGTTGCCAGAATAATAGATGAAGATTCTTATATGCTATAAAGATTATAAAGATTTGACCAAAGAAACACATGAACCTGTATTTGAATGGTCTAAGTTGCACTGTATAATATTTAAGAACTGTACTACAGTGGCTGTATAAACTGAGCTTTTGCATTACACAACCCAGGATTCCTCTTGTGGATACAGAGGTTCTTTTCTAAGTGAGCATTACCCAACAAAAATGACTTGCATGCAATTCAGTGGTTAGCTTTCATTTTCCCCCAAGGACTCAAAATAATGACAAAAGTGCCCTTCCTTTATTACAGGCACTTTCTAGAACTAACGCTGGATGCACCTTGTGTCTAGAGCACTTGCATTTTTGGGTGTCTGAGAGAAACCTTGAACAACAGTCCACACTGATGGTATGGTATATCATGGCAGACTTCATGCACAGGAAAAGGAAAATCCTAAGGTTTCAGGTTGCCAGTGAGTGCCTGGGTAGCCATCTCCTTAATGCAGCAGTGAAACATCCCATCAAGCACATTTCCTGCTGCTCTGAGTTTCAACAGTACAACGTAGAAGGGAGAAGGGCTCTAGAATTGCGAGCAGAAAGCAATCATGTATCTGCAAGTTATGCTGTCTTGTTCTTTCTAATCTGAAACTCCAAATGCTAGCATGAATGTCAGGTTCCCCATCACCCTTGCTATTATCATCATTTCCTGCTGAGCTGCACCTATGACTTAAGTATTTAGTCATTTGACCATCTCAGACCTGGTGATACATGCAACAAGAAGATACAAAGAGAGTAGTCTGAATACTTTCCACCTTCTGAAGTGAATTTTGACATTGTTTGGATGCTTCCCATTCTGAATGGTTTTGCAGATTTAATGTATGTAAAAGTCAGCTGCAATAGCGCAGGCTGAAAAGTGCCTGAAAAGAAAATCCTATTCAGTAAAAGATTAAAAAACCTGAGCTGCTGCTACCTGAACTGGCAGGTCTTCTTGTGAAATACACCAACAGATCTATTAATTCTATGAAGCAGAAGGGTAAATACCAGATTATGTGCTGCATTTCCTCCCTCTACCCATCTAACTTTTCAAACACAAGTTTCATGACACTTTTCTACTTCAAACATAGATAGGTTTATCGTAGGTGTTTATATAGTAAATTACTTCTGAGAATAGCTTTGGATGCTTCAAAGGTCGAACACTTACTAAGAAACTCCCACAACAATAAATATGCATATTCTTGAAGATTGTTGTTTAGAGTAGATGGGACTAGACAGGATAGAGATAACCAAGTACACCACCTTTTTAAGAAGTCCTTCTGTTCTAAAGGAAGTCAACTACATATTGTTTGGAATCCCACACATTATTGCAAGACTTCTTGATTGATCTGGATAAGGAACAAAAGATCTTGATATTATTGAGTTCAGAGGCAGTAGTAACACCATCATAGTTAAGATCAATAGGCAAGAACACTGCGATGTGAAGCTGGTTTTAGACAAGTCTCTACAGATAAACTGCTGTTACAGTAATGCTTAGTAGTGAAATTATTATAAGGGTTGCCACTTAATTCAACAGAAAATTGAAATTGGATGCAACTCTAGATATTTGCATTAGCTACTATTATGAAGTAGGTGGCTACATTTCCATTTTTAGTGAATGTATGTCTAGACAATACAATCACTGGAGTGTAAAGACTCAGTTGACTAAATATCTATTTTTTGATGAGCTGAATATCTTCTTAGATTCTGTTGGCAGTGTTGAATAGTTATCCACCTGCTCAGGCAGCTAATTTAAATATAGATTCCTGCATTTAGATCTTGGTGAACTGTGGAATAAGTTTTTAAAAACATCAGAAACATTTAGCATGCAGCACAGGATTATGAAAACAACTAGGGATGTTCTCGAGTCAAATTATTGTAACATGTTATCACAGAAGCACAGGCAGGTACTTAAGCCTCTTGCAGGAGTCACGCTTCTGGCACTCATTGTCTCGTTTGACGTCATCTCACACCACGAAGAGTTCAATCCTTCATGCATGATGAATTGAGCCACAGTTAAAATAGTACGTATGGGTTAGGATTTCCTTACCCAATACCATCAAATAAAACATCCTCACCATTTTTGCGATGAAAGCGTCTGAAGCTCTGCAAGGCCTCCTCTTAGGATGTGTTAATAGAGGGACGTCTGAGGATGGAGCTTGCTGGTTCCTCACGCCCTTCCAGATCAGTGTCCAACAAAAGCCCAGCCATCTGTGGCATCTGGAGAACCTGGCACTGCCACACAGAACTGCTCTTAAACAGCTGGAGACATATTTCATCTCCAGGAGATAAAACCTTGTCTGATAGAAGGAAACTGATAATCCAGAATTCCTTTGGAGGGAGGAGCAGGCAGTGGCTGAACACCACCATTCTTCTCAGTAACTAAAGAGTTACGCCAGCTTGATGCATGTGTTCAAAAATCTAGACAACAAAGGCATAATAAGTCAATTTCTCAGTTTTACATCTCCTATGCTGTATCTTTTTGTTACTGTTTCTTCCAAAAGCAAATGTTAAATAATAAAGACTGGATGAAGGACTGTTGACTGGAAATAGACGTCCTTGCCTACATGCTCATAATTCTTAATTTCAGCAGTGGAAGTACTCTGGGACTAAGGGAAATAAACTGGTACTTTAATTAGTGTTCAGCCCTTCATACATGTGTAAGTGCATGTGTATGCATCAGCATCCATCTGTTGAGAATTTCTGTAGCTGAGAGTTGGTTTGCAGATGAGAGTTGAAGAATCACCACCAAGGGAAAATTCTGCAGAATCTCAAGTCCCTGTAGATTTTAAAGGCAGAACTCTAGAAAACTAATACATTTAATTAGCATTAAAGCTGAGAAACACAGCCTTCTGGCAATAGGTTTTCACCTCAGCATGTCTTGCTATATTACTGTTCTGTTTACTGTGTCACTAATTGTTATTGATTATTAACAGTAGGCCATTTACTGTTTATCAATAAGAATTCAAAGTGGACCTCCAAAACACACTGAGTAGACATAATGATCTCATGCTTCAAAAAAGACCAACTCATAATTTTTTTTAGCAACTCGAGAGAGCAACATGTATTACCTATTTTGCCTGTTAACCATTCCCCCATTCATAGCGCCTCTCACATTCTCCACTCTCGCTGCTCACACCTTAGTTGGAGTTTAAGGGACGGTCCTTCTCCCAGTCTCTTGCCCACACACTACTGCATTCTCTGCATTCCCCAGTTTCTTCTTCAGCCCTCCTGGATCCCCTCTGGCCATCTCCACATTTAACGAAGGAGTTTCTGTCAATATATCCCACTTTTATTTAATCTCTGGAAACACTCCCAGATTGTCTTTTTCTCCCGCAAATCTGCAGAGAAAACTGTTTCTCTTATCCCTTCCCTGGTTATTCCCCAGCGACTTCCTCAAGTTCTTGAACAGGGACATGATACCCTTTTTCTTCTTGGTACACTCAGGTCCATCTGTTACATTCAATTTTATTTCCCCTTGATACTGTCTCCTGAGAAGTAGAAAGTTGAAACCTCAGCCATTTTTACTGTGAACTGAGGGGTCAGACATCCATCACTTAAAACAAGACTGTCTGACTGGTTTGCTCTTCTTGCACTGTTAAAAAATTGGTATCTCCTGCTTTTTTTATCTTTCTTGTAGGGTTTTGTTTGTTGTTTTTTTTTTAATTACTTATGAGGCCTTTTATCATTCCAGTTGCATGGCACATCACTTGATATTGAATGATAACAACTACAGAGAAAGATGAGATTTTGAGCAGTGCTGGTTAGAGACCTGAATAAAACCATAGAAAATTTTGCTTTGAACCAAAAAGTACTTATAATCTGAGCTAAACCTATGAATGGAATAGAGACAATATCTGTGTATAAAAAGAGGGGACATACTTCTATTATAAGAAACTCACTTACCCTCTAAAGTGCCTCCAACACACACACAAAAAGTGTCAAATATGCAGTATAACTGAAATAAACTTAGAGTGTAATGTGATGAAATGAAGAATAGTCACTGTGAACCAAGAAAAGGAGAAGCTGATGTTTCGTATTATTTTTACGATTAGACTAGAGAGCAACTCTTTATCCCACAACCAGAACTGTGCCAAAGTTTCAAGTGCATACCAAGATGAAGAAATTAATGAGTGAACAAAAAAGATATAGGGATGTCTGAAAATAACTTCTAGAAAACTGCCTTGAAGAGCACTCATAAAATATGTTGAGGATAAATACAAAAACAAACAAGTCAAGAAGGGAAGCAAAACTAAAAACTTGTCAATCTGTATCTTAATTACAAGCCCTGCCTACCAGTTGTTTCAAAATGTGATACTCTATTAGGTGATCAGTATTATAACTTCCCCTCTTTCTCATCCCTCCGTGTAGCTGTTAAGTAAAAAACACTGTGCAGTTACACTGGAATATCAAAGGTGTGCTGAAAGCTGCTGAATGGATTTCCAAGGGAAAAAGGAAGCTTAAATTGGCAATATCCTTTAAGGAAATGTCTTCTATTGCATCTCAAACAATCTTCTCAGTTCCTGAGTTATAAGAACACCGCAGTCATGAAGAATTAATGTAAATGTGCACTTTTTGCCATTTGCGATTTTTGGCATTTTGCTGTATATGAAAATGTAGATTACACTGTAAGGAAATCTCCAAGGGAATGCAAGAACACCCTGTGTACGTATTGCTCATCCAAGCTGAAGAAATGATGCAGTCATTAAAGTCAGAATAGCAGAAAGAAGCAATCATCCACCTGTTTCTGTTGGTTTGTACTTTGCTCAGCCTGAATTTTACAGTCTTCTTTTTCTATATTCCCACTCTCCATCTAAATACTTTAATTAAAGATTCTAGATATAGATTAAAAAAACCTCAGGCACACTGCATACAAATATGCTATGTTTATGGACAGGATGTACCTGTGTGCAGACGTCATGAAATTTCCAAGATGCTATTAGCAAACATCAATATGCTATCAACACAGTGACCCTTGCTAGTACACAGGAGTAGCAAGTAGATGCCTGTACTAAAATCACTTCAGAAAATAGCAACTTCTTAAAGCAGAAAACTAGCATAAACCAAGTAAGATTTGTTGATGGAGACCTGACATAATCTTGAATATATATCTCTGCTTCTATTCTATCAGTGTCTCCTACTTCAGCATTTGGATCTATCAAATTGATTCATGCTCAAAATTGTAATACTGAGGAGAGAAGGAAAGAAAGAAGGAAGGAAGGAAACCATTTAACTTCATTATCCATGAATGGGGTGATAAATTGTGGATATGAAGAATATGTATAGTATTTTAATGCATACCATATGTCCTGCTGAATACTTAGGACAAAACTTCTCTCACTTAAAGTTAGTTTAATATGAAACAACTGTTAAAGAAACCCAGAAGGAGAGAAAAAACAGTAAGACAGGCAGGTGATGGCAGCTGGTTTAAAAGAGTGTGTGCTCTTCAGAAACAAGAAACAATTCATAGGAAAGTCATAATCCCAGAACTGACAGGTAATTTTTGTGAAAGTTCTCTAGCAGACCAACATACATGAAAAAGCCAACACAATAATATGCTTGCTGGCACAGTGACTGACAAATGGGAAATGCAGAGTACGGAATTGGCTACCTGTTGGTTGATGTCTACATGGACTTCTTGGGTTCCCTTTGAGCACACTCCACAGAAAATTTGTGCTGGGCCCAGGGCAGCAGTGGACATACTGACATCTCCAGAATATCTGACTATCACACTTAACTACAGCAGCAAGGAAATTCCCTGGCAGCTTTTTATTGTCCATTTGCATTTGTACCTCATGGCATGACAGAGAATCTGAATTTTCCTGGCCCTTCATAGAGTATATTTTCAGATACAAAGCACTATTTTTCAGCATAGTCACCAGTATTAGTTGTGCAGTTTAGATGGCAATGGACTAGAGCTTGCAAGCTGTGCTCATAGAAATCTGCACCAGTAGAGGTGATGCACTGTCGCTATCAACACTGCTGAAATGCACTACCCACCATCTCACTGTGCTCACATTCACTGTTAGGTCTTGATAAACATTCAGCAAGCACTGATGAATGTCAATGGGCCCCATTTAATTCACACATAGGAATTCAATGACATGCGTATTTTCATGTGCACTTCCATGTCAGACACCATTTTGTCAGACTGCCCCTCTGCTGCCATCTGTCACACAGCAAAAAAATGTAACAGAATATTGGTGGGAAGGTTCAGCTTCTACTACCATACCACCAACATCTGTCTCTGACAAAGCATGCCAATATAACAAAACAACAGGCATTACTTTCAGATCAGCCCCCTTATGTAACTTCTTCTTCCAGATCTAGTTGTATATCTGCACTTATTTGTGTTTGTGTCTATAAAGATAAACAAGTAAATAAATAATTACAGTGACAAAACTTTAGGGTTTTTTTGTTGCTGTTGTTGTTTTGCTTGTTTGTTTTAATGAGGAATACTTGTTCTGTCAGTCTCTCTACAGCACAAACAAACAGCTACGACGAGGTCAGTTTAGATTGTCTTTCCCACTGGAAATTTGTTACCTAATGATAATTGGCCAGGTTCAGTCTATGGTTCAGATCTTCCCTTTCCTAACTTTGATCAGACACCTAACTTTTAAATGATGTGAGGTTTGTGAGAAAAGTTTTCCTTGACTAAGCAAAATATTTCATGTTAGTAAACTGTTCCAAGTTCTCAGTAATGAGAAGGAGGATGAAGGAAAGGACCAAGAGTCAACTTCATTTATTCACTTCAAAACTGCAAGGAACTGAACAATCCTCTGTTGACTGCAGGGTGGATGTCTTAGCTATGGAGTATGGAAAGATAGAAGGCATGGTGGGTATCTTCTGTTATTTTCCCTGAGTGATGAATGTAGAGCACACTAGGTCCACCATAGAGAAGTATATCAGTGCCAGTGGCAGGACTGGATCACCTAGTGGGGCACTACATATCTCAATGCATTCCTTGTGCTCATTTATGTACAGGCGTTTTACCTCATTAGTCATCCAGTCTCTGGATATTGAAATCTCAGCATGTTTTCAGATCAACTTCATTTGTTTGCATTATACCATCTCATCTATCCAATAATTTTTCTTTTACTCTTGCCAAACTTTTAACAGTAATTTGTTCTCATAGGTAAAGAACTCCATTCTAAAGTTGAAAGGCTTGTCCTTTGCAGATATGAATATATCTGGTGATATCTAATTCTTTTATTAATGACTCAACTAAAATTCAAATCCCTTTTGTGCACAGAATTTGTAAACGTCTCTCTTTTTGATCAGCGCTAGTTCATAAGCATTCAGCAGATTTTCTGTGCTTTGTATTTGCATGGCATTTTTTTTAGCTGGTTTCGATATGCTTCTCTAACTTCTTGTGCAGTTTCTGCAATTTGTCCTTGAAAATAATGTGGGCTTGCACTTGTTTAAAGAAGATAAGAGAAAGAAATGGAAGAGACTTGGGGAAACAGATGAAGAAAATTCAGTAAACAGACCTCTTGACTTGTCACGATCCTGTATGATTGTTGGTTTTTTTTCCAGTTAGTCTACTCCAGAATCTATTGCCTACTCTTCTTAATAAAAAAGATTACAAATATGAACTGAAATTTGTAAGAAACTGTGTCCTAGTAAGAAACGTGTCCTAGTAAGCCCCAGATTGGCACTATTCTATCTGTAACATCTGCAAAAATCAACAAAGAGAGGAGTCTTTGTTTTCAAATAATTTCCAAAGCTTATTTACTGCTTACATGCCAAATGGTCAGTTTTATGAAAGGAACATTTAAAATAAGAGTCTGTACTTCTGAAGAGCAGTCTTGTAAGTGAAAGACTACACCATTAAAGAGAGAGGATTTCATTACTTATTTGGATGTATTACCTTATTTCACCAGACTGCTGGACACCTTGAAGGACACACTGGTGATGAACATGAAGTTCCTACAGTATAACACAGCCTAGTAGTGTTGCACAGGCAGTACATCTGGCCTATCCTTTAGCAGCAAAACTCCCTTACTTTGCAGCAGGACACTTGGCAGAGTGACACATAATCCTCCATTTGTCACCATTTTCCATTATTTTCTGCCTGAACTACCTGAACCAATTCTGTGCTTCAAGCAAAGATTTAGTTGTATACTTATGTTATGTACATGCACACAAATTATTTACATTTTTTGAAAATACTGAAATAAATAAATAAATAAATAACTGGGTATGCAGATCAAACATAGAGTCCAGTACGTTAAAATAGTGCTGGAAAGTTACTGCAATTTTCTTTCCTGACATTTGCCACAGCCAGCTTCCTTTCTGACCAGATGAAACTAAAGGAAACAAGCAGTGATGGAAAGTTATAAGGGCAATGCAGTTAACACTTGCCCACTTGGAAAGAGAAAACTTGATGTGATCAGTATGAGTGCATTACTTGGGCAGCAGGCGCTGCTTTGCTCTGAGCCAAGAGTCCGGCTGCAAGAGCATCCTGGGAGACACAACTGCTGCTGGTGGAAGAGATAACTGAATGAAAAAGTGCAGTCCACTTCGGTGAGGAAGCAGGTGGTTTAACTGGAATACACCAACAGAAACATTTGTGAAAGGAGGAGGCTGAGTTTCTCATGTCTGAAATAAGTTCATTCAGCCTTTGATGGGAAAACTTCTGTCCAATCTTATTCACTGATATTATATTGGCATCACGGGAAAGAATTCATTCAGACACACAGTCCTGAAACTTCATGTCAGCTCATGCAGAGTGCCAGATTTGATCCAACATTTGAGAGCAAGTGAGACTATGTGAACTGTCAGAAGCCATTCTGTGTGCACTGGATCCCAAGGTCCATAAGAAACACTGTTCATCCAGATTTTAAATAACTGGTTTTAAATTTTAAAAATGTGGAAAAACCATCACTCTAGCAAAGCTGGGAGGAAACACAAGTTTGTGATGTAGTTTTACCAGTGTCTACTTGGCAAATATGGATTTATATACAAATATGCAATTAATTAAATGGCAAATTTCATTTTAAAAAAATAGAATAATAATAGTTTTTACACAATTAGTGATTAAAGTTATCTCTGCAGAAAGAATATTTGTATTCCTGAAATTATTGCCACATTCAAAATACACGTAACTAACTGCCTCAGCAAATGCAGAGGCATTGCTTGTTAGCTCTGATGGGAACTGGCATAGCACCAACCTAGACACTCATACATCCATTCACACGTGCCTTATAGCTCCTGCCTCCCTCACTTCCACCTCCTTTTCTAGTAAATTCCTGAGGCTGCAGGATAATCCTTAAAAATACCTTCTGTCACTTTTCCGGATGCAATAGTAATGGAAACCTGTACACATTTCATACACATCTGTAAATATTGAGAAGTTCAGTTCCTGACTCACACATCATATATTCAGCTCTTTGTAATGCCATGATTTGAAAATCCACCTACCCAGTCCGATGAATCATTCAACCACTCTTCGTAGCACAGGCAAAATTTAGTACTGGGCTCTCTCAATGACTATGTGACTCACTAACCTTTTTTTTTTCCTACTGCTACTAAAGTGCTCATTTAAAAGTGAAAGATCCAATACAGCTTTGTAGGTTAACATGTGAATGCTGACTAGAAGGACTTTATCATATTGACAGTGGTGAAGTCTGCTTCCACTGAGACAAATACCAGCCAGCTCTTTGTTTTAATCTGTGACTGAGATTGGCTGTTTGCAGCAGTAAAGCAACATCAACAGGTTTCCACACGGCAATACTGCTTGCTCAGCTCTGTAGCCAACCGAAATCAGAGGTGCCAGTCCTGTTGGAGTAGTTTGTAGCAGCTGAAGGCCTACCATAGCTGAGAATAGGGGTACAGCAGCACATGATGGATATTCCTGAGGAAATAATTACTTCACTGATACATGGATCATCTGGGGTGTTCTGGGACATGGTGGGAAGGTGAGAGCCAAAATGCTCCTCATGCCATTGCTGGGTGATATGGGCAGCAAGCAGTGAAATGCAAGAGTCACATTCAGATCTCATTTTCTCCCCAGTAGCACAGTGGGATGGGAGAGCCAGATCCTTCACACCCTAAACAACAATCCTAACAAAATAGCCAGTGAGAACCACCACAGGGTGTGAACCAGTTATTTTAATGTGTCTCATTTTGTAAAAATTGCCAGCATAGAGTGAAAGCCAAAACTCTCCTCTGGAACTTGCCACCAAATGAAGACCACAACCAGATCCAGCTGGGATCCCCACTCCTCCTGCCTGCTTGGGTGCAAATCAACAACTAGTTTTGAAGTCAGTGATGTTACATTGCACTACAACAAGTGCAAAACAGAAAATTCAGTGAAATTCTTTACCAGCCATGATAAATTAATGCAGAAAAGAGCAGAACAGTCTTGCCCAATTCCAGAGTTGGACCATGGCAATGCGTACCCTGTCAGAAAAAAGCTATAAACAGACACACTGACTTAAATTTAACCCTTCATTCACTCAAGACATTCACTGACTTTCAAAGACTTTCAAAGACTTTTCTGTGAAACACTTTTAAGTCACAGGCTTGTACTAAAATACAAGTTTTAATTACAAACTAGATTATTTCATTAATGTTTTGACAGCTTATCTACATGAAATGTCTCATTAAAATGAAGGTGAGAAAAATGC
>PPHD01019949.1:0-13869 GCA_002909625.1 Bambusicola thoracicus
GAAATAGACCAGCAGTGGTCTGCTACTGAGGCAGGGTTAAAAGAGGAATTAAGCCCTGTTTTGACCTGATGTATGGTGAACCAGCAAAACTGATGAGGCCGAACCATAGGGTGGTGGGGCGGTGATGGAGCTGTGGGAGTAACCTCTTTACCAGCTCAGTTCTATTAGACCTGTAGGTAGCATATAGCACTTCAGTTTCACGTTCCTCTTCTTTGCATCCTGACTCTCTGAAGCCTCCATCTGAAGGATGTAAAATAGGTGAGGAAGAAATTGAAACTCAAGTCTAAATGATGATTTCCAGTTTGTTTTTGTTACTGGGAACTCTGATAGAAAACAGTAGGACATCTCCAGGTTCTCCTTAAAAATAGAGAATGGTGAATAAGGAGGTAGGAGACGGCTATATTTGTGCTTTGTTTTTAATTGTTAAAATCTATCAAAGGAAAATATAAAAGTGCAATGTTTTCCCAATAGCTTCTTGTAAAGCAATGCAAGTTTGTGCATTTTTTTTTTTAGAAAGGGGAAAAATGTGCCTAATAAAACTGAGTTGTCCATGGAAGGGAAATGATGTATTGGTCACCTGTATGGGAGTGGGTTTACCGATAGCTCTGAGAAAGAAAGAAGCAATTATTGTTTCTGTTTGTTGTACACTGTTGGTTATATTAAAGAATGATCCTTCACCCTTTGATTTATGGTAAGGTAAATGCTTGGCACATGAGTTGTAGCTATTGCACAGAACTGACATAATGGGATTGTCATATAAACAGATGAGAGAGATTCAGAGGTAAGGTAACAAGGCTAAATCCCAGCTAATGTAGTAGGGGCCTTTAAAAGGAGCCTGGGCTTGGAGGTGTTTGAGTGGTTTAGGAGTAGATGCTGAACTGGCTGCAGTTATGTGAGCATAGCACAATGAGACTGCAGAGGCTGAGCTATGCCACTGTGTCAGTGAGAAGAGAAATGGTTTCTTTCCATACCATCACAGCACCACTCCTGCTGTATTGTGATTTAACTTCAAGGTGAATGATGCAAGAAGTAAAAATACATAAACTGTGGATAGAGGAGAAGGGAGAAACAATCTCAAATGTTGAAAAGAGCCAAGGTGCTGAGGATTTGTTCTTAAAGAACTTTGTTACTTTGGGGATTTGTGTCAGTATGGTGTGCATCCTGGGGACTCTGATTCAAAACCTGACTCTTTGCTCAGTGGGAGAGGAGCCTGGGATCACACATGCATGGGAGAACCTCTGCTTAACTGATTTGCTGCGTGCAGAGGTGGTGAGAGCTCAAACTTGCACAGCATCCGGAGAATTGATTATTTGTTTGTGCTTCTGTAAACAAACTGTAGAATTGCCTTGAGGAAAATAGCTCTTGCATCCTGGAGATGCACTGTGTATTTTCCTTAGCTGCCAGAATAGCTTTTTTTCATGTGGGAAGTAGTCCCTCTGAGGGTTGGTAGTAGAAACAGAAGGTGGGTTAATTTTGTCTTGCAACAACAAATGCGGATTCTTAAGTTAATCTTCACAGATACTCCAATTTCAGTTTAGACTGACCAACTAATATTGATGTATTTTCACACCTGACTTTTTTGTGTGGTTTCATGTGGTTTTGCACCAGAGTCACTCGCACCGTTCTCATGTTATTGTGAGAGCAGTTTCACGTGGATTTCTATTTCATCTCGGTCACTTGGTTAAGTCACTTGAGGGTTTTTCATCTGTTGTTAAGATACCACATCCGTAGTGTCAGCTACCTTAGATAAAGCTGTCTCATCACCTGTTTTATTTCACTTCTGTAAGCTGCAGCAAAAGTTGTTACACTCAGATAAAATTATCTTGTCTTTCTTTCATTGTCAGACTTGTAGCTGTACTCACAGTAAGCCTCACAGCTCAAGCTGGCTGTGTACAAAAATGCTCTCCCCATGACCCATGCACATAGTATACTGACTGGGATCTCATGCACTTAAAGGGAAGTGAGGACTGAGCATAGGCTACACAGATAAATGAAATTTAGCAGGTTTTGGTTTAAAAGAGAAAGGAAAATGATGCTTCAGTTCTTTGCCATCTTTATTTTAACAGCATCTTTCCTTTTTCACTGGTTCATGTTGCAGCAGCATGGTTTCTCCTGCGATGGATGCCAAAGCCTTTTTCTCCAAAGCTGCTTTTTTGGCTCCTGCTCAGAGATGAGCGTTATTCACCCACTGGTTACTCTTCAGAAATGCAGTCTTTTGTGATGGTTAGAAGTTGTCTTCTCCTTACGTATCGTGGACGCAGCTTTGACATCTGCAGTGCAGTATGGGTACCAATGACATATGGGAAACCTGCCAGGAAAGGAGGGGAAAATTATACTGCTAGATCTCAGGCTAATTTCTATTTTTTTCCACACAGGCTGAATGATCCACCCCAAATTACTCTTAAATTTGGTGAGGAGATGCACAAAATAGCTGGAGGAGGGGAGGGAGAGCATCACTGCAGGACTGCAGTAAATTGGTGTATCCAGCCAGGTATTTGGCAGGGAACTCTTCCAGACAGAGTGCCCTTTCTGCTGTGCTCTGGTCCTGTTCTTGGGAGCCAACTCCATAAACAGAGCATTTGGAAGCTCTGGAGCATAATATTCTCAACTATGTTACCTGTAGGGTCACTGTGCCCTCTAACACAGCTTGCAGCCAGAGTGGCTTTGCCCCACCGTATGCTTAAAGAGCATTACACTGCTCAGCCAGGTGAGTGGATTAATGGCATTTGATGGAGAGCTGAGGTGAATTTGGGCAGGCAAACTTGTTATGCAGAGCAGTGCAGCCTGCTCATGGAAAAATAAGCAAAGACACTGGGCTGGTGGGAATGACATGCTTGAGGAGCCCGAGGAGGTTTCTCATTTGGGAAGCTTCTCATTACATTTTCATAAGTGAGTGGTGGTGGTGTTTGAGGTACTGTGGGAAACAGTTTTGGAATAGAATGTGGATAAATTAAAAGGCCCTTCCATACCCTGATTGCTGGATCTGAATCACTAGCCATGTGTTTTTAGCTCCAGTCCTCTCCCAAGTTGTCCCACACCATGGGATGTTGGGATCACACATGATGGGCAGTTGTTTCCCTTGGCTAGGGAGGAGCACAGAAGTCTCCATACCTGCGAGCTGTGGTTGGAGCTGTTATGGGAGTTAGCACCTCAGAAGAGGTAATCTGACAGAGGGAGATGAAGGAATGGCCTTGCCATAAGAAATGTCGATGGCTACCAGATGAGAACATAGCAATGTGTTGAGTGCTACACCGACTATGTGGTGAAGAACAAGATGGACGTGTCCTGCTGGTTGCAGGAGAGTAACTGAAAGTACAGAAGGAACAGATAAGGGACTTTAAATAACTGGGAAAAACCCAGTTGTATTAGGGATAATGAGGTAAAGGAGGGAGAGCAAAGGCTAGGATGGGGCTTCCAGAGAGGAGGAAATAAGGCTGTCTGCAGTGGAAGGGACACTAGTGCCAGTGCTTATGTCAGAGTGCTGCTTTAGAAGAGCGGGAAAGAAAGGGACTGCCAAAGGAATCCCAAGAGAGTGGTGGGCTGTGTTTTCTAGAGCATGTGTTTGTTTGCAGGGCCTGAGAACTGCCCTGCGCAGACTCCTAAGATGACCCCCATGTTGGCAGGGCGGAAGTATGCAGTGCTGTATGTGCCTGTCCTTGTGGCCCTGGGACACAAATACACGTGCTGCCTGGTCTGGGGAAGTAAAAGTAGAACAGGAAGGTTTCCTGGGTGAGTTAAAGTTCACCATCACAAATGGGGCTGTGAATGAAAACGAGGATGCGGGGGGCTGTGCGTGGGGGCTGGAAGAGTGGCGGGCTCGGGAACAAAGTTCTGGTAGAGAGCCTGCAGGAGATGTCTGCCAGCCCTGGTGATGGGCAGCTCGAGGCCCAGGGACAGCTGGTGGCTGTGCTGGGAGGGGCAGCCTCATCACGTTCTTCAGGCCCAGCGGGTGGCATGGCTCTGCCCTCAGTCATGCTGGAGGTACAGAAGGTTATCAGAAGTGTTGATGGATATTTTTAGGCTGAATGAAGAGGGACAGGGGTTGAAGGGGCCAGAAAAATTTTGCACTTATTGCATTTTCAGCTCTGTGCTGCTACGAAAGTGAAGGTCCTCATCGAGAAACTGTTAACTCCTTGTTTCATGGAGTGAAGAACAGAGTTAAGCATTTTCCTTCTTATCAGGAGAAACACATACTTGGTTTTGGAGGTGAATTTGTCACGCTCGTTTCCTGCAACCTCTACAGCTTCCTTCTCTGTTCTCCTTTGGGCTCTTACTTGGGTCTCTGACATGTCATCTTCATGTAACCCTCAGCTCCTTTGCATGCTCTAAAATGAAAGATTTGTCTAACGTGTCTTTAAAAAACAAAAAAAAACAAAGAGGTGAGATAGGCCCTGTTCAGGAAGAGTTTGTTTTGCTATTGTAGGGTTGCTTGTCAGAGGTAGACTGGGAGCACTGGTTTCTGAGCCTGTTCTGTTTCTTCCCCCTTACGTGGTAAAGTCTTCTCCGTAGTGAAGCATCTGGGGAAGATACAGGAAGGGCAGACTTGAGATCTGGAAGTAATATGGCCTCTTGTGCTTTACCTGAGTGCTCACCTGTAAAAGGTCTGTGAGATTAAAAAATGGAAGAGGGTGTATGCGATGAGACATTCTTCATTTCTTCCACCTGCCACCACCTTCCTTCATTTTCTGACACCATAGCAACCTTCAGATGATACTTCTAATCAGAGGGTATTGTCTCCAGCGATGATGTTTGCTTTTCTCCTAACCCTGTGAATGTGTATCAACCTCGATAGATTTAGAATGTGTTATTCCAAAGCTGCGGCCAGGATAAGCAGGGTTGTTAACAAGTGGCTGGAAACTTCAGGAAGATGTATGAAAACAATCTATTTTCATGGTGACAGGCTGAGAGATGGAAATTCAAGTGTAATGCTTTCTGTTGCTTACACTGTCTGGCTCTAACTGCTGCTTTACTTAAATTCCCTTGATCCGCTTTCTGTTTGTTGCTGTCATTCTCTCCAGTGTTTCTTCTAGTTGTCAGTCAGGGATGGTTGGCTTGATTTTTACCATTTGTTTAAAAAAAAAACAAAGTGCTAGTCAGAATATCCTCCACTGGATTTGGCTGTAATGCTCTGGGATAGTCTTGCAGGGAAAGGGGAGCAGGTGAGATCAGTCAGCTCCCCCGTCCTTTGGTTTGTCAGTTGGCTGAACTGATGCAAGTGAGTTCTTTGGGCTTTGACGCTATTCTTGTAGCCATGTGGGAAAGGCAAAAAAAAATGAGAGGTTTGGAGGAGTTACTGTGTATTTACGTGTGTTAGTGTATCTTGGGGCCAATACCTCTCATCCTGTAAGCTTTAATCCTGTCTCTGCCAACCGTTAAGTCTCACTGTGAGAATTACTACATGGGAATGCCTTTGTACCCTTTAGATTGCTTTTGCTGCGCAGTTGGTGTCCTTGCTTTTTGGAAGGGAAAGACCCTGTGTGGTTAGATTCAGCCTGTGCAAAGCTGCCTTGAGGTTATCAAAGTATGCTGTGTTTTTCATTCTGCCAGCTCTTGGAACCTGGAAGGCTGAAAGAGAGCCAGAACACAGTCAACATCTTTGTTTCCTCCAGCAATAGCTGGGCTTGTCTATGTGTCAGGAATCTTATCTTGGAAATGTGTACAGATAACACAACAGTCTCAGCGATGGTAAGGAACAATGTTTAGGAGCTGTGAAATCATACACTTGATTTTTATCATGCTTCCTCAAGCACTACATGAAAACACAAACCCTATTATGATAGAAAGGAAAAGTTATGATACAGAAAGGCCGTACAAACCCAGTCTGTGACACAGGCAGTTTTTCAGTGCTCCTTTCCCTGTTCTTAAGGAGGACTGTGGTAGTTTCTCCATTCCTTCTGTAATAATGGTTAATATGTACTGACCTGTATGTAACTTAGGTTTGCTCCTTACTGCTGTTGCACAGCCACAGTCAAGTTATTTGTTCTCAGGTGTTCTTGTTCTGATATCTGCAAAGGGTAAAGAGGAAGTGATTCTGTGTTGGAGTGAAAAAAAATCCGTGAATATGTGTATGCTGCCTACTGCAGCAAGCCATCATATATGTTGAGTACGCTGCTCCTGGCAGCATTGTTACAATGCAGATAAGGCTGTCCTGCTCTCGGTAGCAGAAATTCTTTATGCCTATTGTTTGTCATAGTGAAGATTGGCAGAAGCAGACTGCCTGCCTTCAGCCAGCATCTTTGGTGTGTTTTGTGCTGGCATTACACTGGGGGCAGTACCAGTGCTTTTGTGTGATGCATTGTTTCCTCTGATATGAAGGGAAATTGTGCTTGTTTTGGAGGAAGGCATTTTTATACTTCACTTAAACTTATGGGTGCATGTGTATGTGGAAAAGTAGCTGCAGCTGAACATGGATGTTGGTGTCATGGAGCCAGCTAAGCCCCATGGAAGCTAAGCACTGGTGGCCAGCTCTGAAGCTGCATATATTTCTTTCCCTTCATCTGCTTGGCAAAGCACCTGAGTTCCCTCTAACATCAGCTGCCAATCATAGAGGTTCCTCCTTTCAACCACTTCTTCCTACTTTTCCTACAGTATAACCTCCAGCCATTGCTGGACATGGTAGGAAGCCAAGTGCCTCAAGCCTGGATGCCCTTCCCAGGCAGCTTGCGAGTAGGGCTTTCCCCAGTGAGACCCAGGGGATCCCAGAGTACCTGCTCATGTTGCTGAGGTTCCAGCTCTCTTTTGTTGTAGGAAAAAGTGCTTCTGCTTTGGATGCTTTCCTGCTCTTAGAAAAACTGAGCTGTTGGAGGTGACGGCTGCTCTCTGGATTTTCCTTCCTCTCATTCTAGTCACAGAATAGGCAAACATAGGCAACCCTACCTCTTTCAAGCTAACACTTGCTTCTCAGCATTCATGTTGTTCCACTATAGCATTTTTAGTAGTTGTCTTAAGTCCATCTTGCTGTACTTTTTTTCTCTTCCCAGCGTTTTTAAGCTTAGCCTGTGGCAATTCTGCAACCAGGCCAGAATCCAAATAAGGCTGTCTCTGCAATCCTAGCTTGCATTTAATATCAGGCCTCTGGTTGTTAGTGAGGAAATAACATATCAAGCTGCATTGGCTCTTCTCTTATCCAGAACTTTAATTAGAGACTGAGGCAATGTGCAGTAGTCTCTGTGCACTGGAGTGGTTGTATGGAATTAGGGACCTTGGATACTCATGTGTCTCAGCTGATATCACCCTTTAAGCAATGAGTTTAAAATGCCTGTGAAGCCTTTGGATTCTGTATTTCTCTCAAGTGCCTCCTTCCTGGCAGGACTTTAGGCTTGCTGGTAGATGATCCAAACAGCATTGTCTGTCCTAAAGTTGCATGATTATTTAACTGGAGCCTCTAGATGGAAGCTAAGCACAAAGAAGTGCTTCAGAGTTCTGCCATTACAGATTTATCTCTATAATTTTGGGTCATAGCGTATATAGTTTAGAGCGGGAGATTCCCATATTCTTTTTTTTCCCCCCTTATTTGGACCTCAGTGAAATATTGAGGCATTATAGAAAGTGCAAAAGCTGTGGTTTGGAAACAACTCCTGGTGTGTGAAACCAGGGTTTTCAGTAAATTAACTTGTTCCGAAAGCACTTAACAGTTGAGTGAGGTTTACCTGAGAATGTGGCTGGCTGATTTATTTCCATCTCCTTTGCATAAATGAGTGTGGGTGTTTTTGTTGTTGGTAGTGGCTGTTTAAATGCGAAGACCGAAATTTGTCATCTTGTGTTTGGAACAGAAAAAGATTTGGCTGTGATTCTTCCTCATTTCTAAAGAGAGTGAATTTTCAGTTCTGTTCAAATATAAGTTTGGCAAGTCTAAATCTTGATGTTTTCCAGGGCTCTCATGCATAGAAACAGAACACGTTCTGTTCAGTCAGCCCAGGCACTGCATCTTTGGTTAGCCAAAGATCCACCCTCACGTTGGTGCGACTTGGTGAAAGCAATGGCCCAATGCTTTGTGAGAGAGTGTGAGTAGGCACTGCTGCTGGGGAAATCGCTTCCACCCCTTGTGAGGCAGACTGGGAAATCAGAAACAACTGGTTTCTTCTGACCTATGTCTGTACTGCTATTTTAAATTAAGGTTTGTTTCTCAAGCCTGTTTAGCACGTGGCCATGTAAACTCTTAGATTAGCACATGGGGAGACAGTGTGTAAAGGCAGAAAAGAGTGGGAAATACGATTGTTTCAGTGGCTGTGTTGGGAGAGCTCTAAGTATTCGTGACACTGAGGCCTCTGCTAAGCCTCCTCCATAGGCCTCCTCCATGCTCTCTAATTCTCCAAGCCCAGGCAAAGCTTCCTTTTATCCACCAAGCAGGACTGTTCTGTTCTAGAATTGAGGGTGGAGAAGATGCTCTACCCATCTGCTGGAGGATGTACTTCTAAGGGGAGTCCTGGTGTTTCCTACAGGAAACTTGTAACCAGCAGCCTTCTCCCCAGGAGTGGTTAGGTGGCAAGTTTTGAATGCTTTATGTTTACAAACTCTATATAAGGTGGCTTCTACTACTGGGTTTCCTAGCAAGTTCATGAAGGTTTCTGGGATGGTGACCTTCTTCAGAGTCCGCATCCCTCAACACGTGGTACCCGGGAGCTGGGAGCAGCACAGCCTATTCTTTCCTGCCCAAATCCTGTTTCTGAGTGCTGCTGGAATGGGTCCCTGTTGACAGTGACATGGCTGTGATGGAAGCCACCTGTAGACAAAGGCTCCTTGTGCTGGGAGCCGCAGCCCAATGCGGATGTGCTTCTCAGCACTTGCCTGGTTCTGGGGTATCATGCAGGGATAGCGCTGCCTCCTGGGATGTTTGTCCCTCAGCTCAGCTCAGGGCTGCTGCCTCAGCTGGGAGGGATTCTGATTGTCCTCTTCCAGGAGAGGGAAAAGCAATGAGCAGTGAGCACAGTGATGCTGTGAGGTTTGAAGAGAAGGAGGCGAAATATTGTATGAATGTGACCTTCTATTGCCAGGTGCAGATAGCGAGCTAATGGACTTTGTTCCTCATTCTCTTCTGTCTTCATTGTTAAAGTGCTTTGTGCAGCTAAATCTCGTTTTGTTTTGTTTTTCCTAAAACCTGCCTTTGTTCAAGCAGTCCTAGCATTTACTACTTTTGAAGCTCTGCAGGCTGCACAGCACTAATACCAAAGTGCAACGGCTGCTGGGGTGAAGAGGCTGAGGAGCAGCTTGGGAGCAGGGGCACAAGCTGAGGAACACCCCCAGGTACAAAGTGTTCATCCTGCTCAATTTTCTGCTGTGCCTGGTGGTGGGAGCCCGCTGGTTCCTCTCCTTGCTTGGCTGTGGCTGCAGGGCTGTTTTGAGGAGGGGGAAGTGAGAGCTGTGGGCAGGGTAGGGTGCAGTGGGGAGGTTTTACTCTCTGGCTGGTGGGGAAGTGGCAGAGCGTGACTCTTGCCGACAAAATATCAAAAGCTTACGTTCAACCTGTGAAAGACCTTCTCGCGTGCCAAGCAGATACTGCAGCATCATCCACTGTGATTGGGGAACCAGGCAGCTACTGAGGGTAGCCTCAATGCCTACACCTCTTCCTCACAGGCAATAACAGAAGTATGCAGAGATGGCGCTTGCCTTGTGGGGAATAAAGGCACAGAGCAGTGTGCACACGCAGCACTCATTTTTTCTGAGCTACTGGTGTGGATAACAGCAGTCGTGGAACGCTTACTGGTTGCTGTCATTATTCATTTCCATTAAAATCACGCCAAGCCAAAATTAGTATATAGGAGCTGCCCAGGAGGCTGATGTGATTGTGCTGGGAAGACATCTGCGTGGGCTAGCACGTGTCCTGCTGACACCGTGTGCTGAGCAAGGAGGTGCTTCCCTGCCTGCTTGCTGCAACAACATGCGTGTTACTGAGTGTGAGATTAATGCCTGGTGCAGGGCATCACTGGAAGCATGACCTGGGATGTGCTGTGTTCAGACAGCTGGCCTGGAATAGCTCTGTGGTTGAGAATTGGGAAAGGGAGCTTGCTTTCCACAGTTCTACATGAGTCTTGAAGTCTGCAGACCACGTGCTGAAAATCACAGAATATTCTCTGATGTTTATTGCCATATCGGTAATTTCAGCCTGGGATCTTTTGGCCTTGCTGCTTGGTTAGATGTCCCTGTGTTTTTTGTACTTGGAGATTATAAGTAAGCAATGACGTGTCAGGCTGGGCATCGTTGTGTTGGTGGCTTCTGCAACATTAGCAGCACCTGGCTACTCATGCAGGAGGACCTGAAGGACACACTTTTCCTTCCATTGCTGCTTTCACTTCCAATTTTTTTCCCCTCCAAGATGTCTCCCCTCTTTTCTCATAAGTTCATCACTCTCAGTTCAGCTTAAAAAAAAAAAGAGAGAGAGCAATGGAAGTGTCAGGTTTGGCAGAAGGTTTTGAGATATGTGCAGCTCCCAGGACACAGCAACTTCTGGACTGGAGGCAGAGGTGCTGTCCTGATGGGTACTGAGTCGGTCTGGGTTCAGGGAGGAGCAGCAATGAGCAGGATGCAAAAGCACCGTGTTTGTACTCTGGATGGTGCATGGGGGACGGCTCTGCTCTACTGTGGGCCTCTTTGGTCTAGGTATGAAGCTTGTGATGCTGTATGCCGTCCTAGGAGCTCATTTTACAGTGCCACATGGAGTGTGTTGAAACTTCTGCTTTTCTAAACCAAAATAAAATAAAAACCACTTAAATGATTTAGTGTAAATTCTTCTTTTGTAACGTGCCTGGTAATTTATACATTAGTTCAGTATCAGTTTATTTTCCTTCCTCTTCCTACCCATGCAAAGCCAGTGGAAGGTGAATCCCATATTCCTGGGTGTGTGAATAATGCAAGATAACACATTCTGTGTTTGAGAGGATTATCCCTCTACATGAGCTTAGTTCAGCCCTCCTGCTAAGTTGCTGGCAGAGAAACCAAGAAATAGGGAGGCTGCAGTTAGCGGTTCCTGCTGTATGATGGATCATTTTGTTAAGGGGTCTGTGAAGCGTGTCTCAACTGAACATACTTTTCTTTGCACAGTAAATATCTGTATGCAGGAAACTTGTGGAAGATCTGTGGTGTCTCACAGGAAAATGTTTCTAGGGGTTACAAACCCCAGAATTGACCGAGGCACTTGCAAAGTGAGCTCAAACTCTTACTTAGTTCTTAAGGGTCTCCTGCGACTGGAATCCTCTTGGCCAAGGTCTGAATTGTTCAGTGCCTGGTGCACCACATCTGTGGCGATGGTCTAAAATCTGAGCAGGGCTCATACAGATCTGGACTCTGCTCTGTGGTGTTTGTTCTCTGGGCATTCAGTTTTCTGAGTAGCTGAACAAAACCTTGAATCACTCCAGTCATTGAAATCTAAGTCCCCTTCTTTTGCTGGTTCTTCCCTGACTGCAGCAGCAGCAGAAACAACGGGAACTGAATGGGAAAATCACTGGGATAAAGCTGATTATGTTAAAGCAGAAAGGAGATCTCACGATAAGAATGGAGCAACTCTACTGCAAGGAGCTGGGCAAGTGGAAAAAGGCCCTGTTGGGTTTAAGTTGTGAGACAAGAAAGAATAAATGCTCGATGGTTCCTTCCTTACTGTCTGGATTTCACATATGGCTTTGTGATGGTGATGTATGTCTCCTAAAGCTACAGTAGAGCCAACTGAATGGATTTCTGGCATTTTAGATGTTCCATAGTGAATCCATGTCAAGATCACAGCCTGGTGCTTTTTTCACTGTGGTGGCTGATTATTCATTGCACACAAGCTCTGGGGTAAGAGAGGACTGCAGCAACAAGATGCAGTCGTGGCCTTCTTCCCATGGGAGTTGCTGGCTCTAGAAATATGCATGGTTTAACCACAGAAGGTCAGCAAGGCCTCTAGGCTCTGGGCAGGCTTTTGACTTTATTGTTAGCACATATAACAAGATTAGCACCAAATGACTCACAGAACAAGTCAGGTGGTCTTTAATCTGGTGTTAACTGGGTTGATATGAAAGCATTTTCATTATTGTGACAATGTGGTTGAAAACTTTGACAAAATCAGATCTTCCAACAGAAAGTAAGCACCATTGCAGAGAGAAAGCAATGCTTTTTCCTTAGCTCTGTGATGAATCCAGGGTTGGCCTGAGCTTCTGGGATGAGGACCATGGATGTCATGGCTGAAGCTACAAAGTGTATCAGATCTTCTCTTGTTAGACAGGTTCCTTTCTGACTCTTGGACTGTTTTCACTCATGTATTTATAGATTGCAATTATTGATCACTCCAACATGAGAACTTAATACTTTATGGTGTTAATAGGTGGGTGAGTCCCCATAATGAACAAAATCTGTGCTAAAGAGGTGTGTGTTGCAACACACATCTGCTAAAGAGAAAGGGGAATGTCTGTGATGATGCTGCATGTCTGGTGCTCACAGCAGTTTCCTGCTCTAGGCACAGACTGGAATATCTTTATTTCTATTTATTTCCAGCTTCCTATAGATAAGGCAGCTGTCACATTCAAAGGAATAAAATAAGAGCCACCTTGCCAATATCAATTTGTTCATCATCTTGATAAAGTTCAGGGGTTTTCCCTATGCTGAAACAAAATTAATCCACTCCCCCAACCCCTTTTCATTTAAAGAAAAAACCTCTGAAGTACCAACAGGCTTTAGTTTATCCAGTAATGGCATGGAAAAGGGAGTTGTATTTTAAAAGTGAAGATCGTGACTTGTTAATGAGAATGTAACTGGAGTTGATAATTTCTGTCAAGGCAATTTAGCTTCTCTGTAACCTTTAATGTCTCCCCTCTTGTTTATTATCTGTCTGTGATAAGTGGATGGGTCTGCTTCATAGCAGCTCAAGAGGTTTAAAAGGGACTCTGACAACTGACTGCTGCAGGAGGAAACAAAGAAGTCCAGGCTCTAATGCTGCTGAATTTTCAAAAAGCCCCTTAAACCCCTTCAGAAAACATGCAGAGGACTGAGTTATCCATGTAGGTGGGGTGAGAAGTATGTGCTCAGCTTCTTTTGCAGGAGATCGGATGTCACAACTGTGGTGGTTCTAACAAGTGGTGATACTGGAGTGCCCCAGAGGTGTGATAGAAATGTGTGAGTGTGGTGAATAGAGAGATCTGTGCCAGTGAGGCCAGGAGACAGGACTTGAGTGGCACCGCTTGAGCCTTTTGTACAGCCTTTCATGTCTGTGGTGCAGGCAAAGTTGAGGGGACTGAGTTTTGTCTGCAGGCACCATCATAAACGTGGATTGTTTACCCAAAAGCAATGGAATTTGCTCCCAGTGTCTGAGAATCTGTTTCCTAAGAAAGTCGTATGTTCTCTGAGTCCTTTTGAGAGATGAAAGGCAGCAGGGGCAAGGCAGCATCTCTCCCACTCTGTAGTGGGATGCAGTCTGTGAGGAGGAGGCAAAAATCAAACGTCAGCTCTGTAGTAGATGTCTGAGTGGATCAATGAGCTGAGTTCAGGCTCAGCTCAGTTCACTCCTGTGTAGCGTTCTGCAGACTGGAGGCAAGTGCACTAATTCACGTACAAGACGTTTCCATTTTTCACAAGTGATGCAGGCCACCATAGAGTTTTAATTCTCTCTAAGGCTGTGACATGAAGTGTAAGTGCGGGGAGTGGGAGAGCTGCAGGCTGCTGACAGTTCCCCTGGTTATTAATGGCTGCAGCAAGGACTCAGTGGGCTCTGGGAATAGATTCTGCATTTGCTTTGGAGGAGACAGCTGACAATGGTGTTCGACACAGCAATATGTCTGTGGCTGACTTTTGACTGACAGCGACACAAACTCGCTCTCCTCCCAGCCACGGCTTAAATCTGATGACATTTACAGCAAAGCTGACTTCTCTGGTCTAAGTTTAGATGGTGATTTCTGTGTTTGTCTT
>PPHD01019950.1:0-13127 GCA_002909625.1 Bambusicola thoracicus
GGACAGCAACCGTTAGGGAGAAGATTGCTGGATACATTGGGATTGCATCTCATCTGATTCTGCTGGGTGGGCACGGATCAGCAGCTCAGAACACCCAGGCCCTGCAAAGGACAACACATCGCTTTGGAAGCCATCCCCAAATCCCCACTCCTGCTCCTCCATCTTTCACAGGCACCAAACAGCACGAGGGGCAGGCAGCGTTGACTCCACCTCCCATTCTACAGGAAGAAGGGTAAGTAAGAATTATGCAGTAAATTTCAGGTTTTTATGGGAGGTTCTGCTCTTTATTACAGCAAATAGCACAGCTCAGAGCGGAGCGCTCAGGACTTCAGCAGCCAATTCTCAGCTTTAAGTGCTATTGCTGTAACAGATTAACTCCTACCGTCAATTCAAAGGCAGTTTAGCATACAATGCTTTGCCCCAAAGCCCTCCATGCTGCCCCACTGCCCTCTGAGCACACTGCCAGCAGCCAAAGCCCAAACCTGTGCTGAGCTCATGGCCTGGGAAGCACCAGGCATGGCAGTGCCCGTGGCTGCCACCTGCACAACTGCTGGAAAAGCCACAGAATGGGAAAAAGGAAGTTTGAGATGTGGGGAATTAATTGCTTTGTGCCAGCTCTTCCAGATGTTTGGAATGGCCCAAATCAAGTCAGGCAGCCCCAGCACAGCACTGATGGCACTTGATTCTTATAACACAGCGATGGGAAACAGACAGGGCTGAAGCGAGGAGGACACCTGAGGCTTTGCTGGAGCCCCAACAGCAGCAAAAGGAACAGCACTCATATCTCAGCGGCCAAAAACAAAGAGCAGCAGCCCTCCTTCCCAGCACCAAAAGCGAAGGGGAAAACAACAAAAAGAAGGGCAAGCTTACAGAAGAGGAAAAGGAAGGTGAAGGCACGTGCACGCCAATACACCTGGGTGAGCAGCAGCCAGAGGTGGCTCCAGCTGCTTTCTAAGTGCAGCTGATCAGAGCCCAGAGATGCTTCAGCAGGCGCTCCGAGCTGCAGCTGAGCTCTGCTTCCTGGTGTGCCATAGGTGCTGCGGGGCTTTTTTGTTTGTCTTTTCCCTACACATGCACTGAGAACGAAGGCAGAAGCGAGATCTCCTCGGGAAAGTCGTGATCCCTGCATGCAGCACTGCATGAAGGGCTGTTTGGATCTGCATGCCCACACACGCACGAGTTCACAACCTGGCTGTATAAGTCTCAAAAAAAGTAGATTTCAGGAATCCAAATTAAGGGCTGGATGCTCATTAGGATTTCTTTTTCTTTCTTTTTTTTTTTTTTCCCCCTACAAAGAATGAATGAATGCAGGATAAAAACAGCGTGCTGACAGAAGTGAGAGCCCCAACACCTGCCTTCACCTGGGCTCCTGTGCCGCCCCAGGGCTGCGCTCCCCACAGCAGCACCCCGAAGCAGTGGGGCGGGGGGCAGCGGGCGCCCAGCTGCCAGCCCACCAAGGGTTAAGCCCTGCCATTTTGGTGCCATTCACCGATATGTCCATTAAGGGTGTTACATAACAAAATGGCAGCCCTTAACCCTTTCCTCGCCGGCTGCCACGCTGCCGAGCTGCACGCCGACGCCGGCCGGCGGCACTCCCAGGCGTGGCGGCCCTGACCCCGCCGTGCATCAATGGGATCGTTTCCCCTCGCCGGGAGCGTGCAGGGGGAGATAAGCGGCCTCACTCAGCGCTGCTGGGTACTGCTGGTAGGAGCTGAAAGCCCACAGGAGTTTCCTCTGTGCCAGGGCACGAGGCACGGCGAGAGAAGCGCCAGTGGGCGCAGGGACGGCAGTACAGCAGTGGGTCCGTGGTGGAAAGCATGCCAGGGCTGCAGCCGAACAGCCAAGCTGAGGGGCAGGGGAGCACCATGCAGCCCTGTGACAGCAGCAGCAGCCACGTGGCAGCGCTCAGCACCCACGGGTCCCACTGAGAGCCCACCAGCACAGCGCCGTGCCCACAGCACCACAGCTGCCCGCAGGAGGAGGGCATCGGCCTGCATGTGACCGAGTGCGTGTGTGCCATTAGCAGACAGCCGCCCAGGCTCCGAGCACCACGAGCAGAATGCTCTGCTCTTGGCCAGGCAGGAGAGCAGAGGTCCCACAGCACAAGGAATCACAGAATGGCCTGGGTTGGAAGGGACTGCTCTGCTTTGCTCTGCTTTTGTGTCAATGCACCTTAAGAGAAATCACTATTTATGGTACAGCTTGGCTCCGCTGGCTCACGATAACGAATAGAGCACGGGATTCTGAGCGCTCCGTGCACCACAACAGTCACAATTCCTAACAGAGCTCTGCGTGCCACAGATGATAGCAAACAGAGCTGCATGGTTGCAGAACGGCCGTGGCCTGAGAGGTCAAACTGATCTGCTGGCATTTGGAGAGGACCTCCAAAAAGAGCTCACTGCCAAAGTGACCTCAGGAAGTATGTGCTTCTTTGTTTTAAATGCACGGCCGCATCTCCTGCGCTGCTCCTCCTCGTGCTGCTGCTCTTCCCCCTGAGCAGGGACTCACATCACTGTGTCCAATGGCAGCAGCACACAGCCCGACCTCACCTCCCCAGCCCCATCAGCCCTCACAGATATCAGCCGATGATTAAGAACTGTTCATCCATATTTTCACCCAAAAAATAAGACCTACCATCCATCCACCCCACACTCACCCAGTATTAGCTACTAATACAGCCTC
This sequence comes from Bambusicola thoracicus, assembly GCA_002909625.1. NCBI lineage: Eukaryota > Metazoa > Chordata > Aves > Galliformes > Phasianidae > Bambusicola > Bambusicola thoracicus. The sequence continues at coordinate 2,683 of PPHD01019950.1, forward strand.
AGTCCACCCACAGAGGGGATAAGCAAAACCAAATGCAAAGGACAGCACCAAAAGGAAGACCTGGGCAATGCTGGGAGTCCTCCTATTCCTCACTCACTCACCCCGTTCTTTGATAAATAGCATCAGAGTTACATCAATGTTAAGGCCACGGCTGGGGTTCACAGCGTGCACTCAGAGGGTGCTGCCCACAGCCACCGCGCGAGGGATTTGCTTGACCTGAATTCTCCCCCAAGTTTTATGGATCTATTTTTGTCTAGAAACCACTGGGCAGGAAGTCTGCTAATGACTATGTCTGGGCTTTGTATTACCAAAAAAAAAAAAAAGAGTTACCAAGATTCCTCAGAGCAGAACAGCAGTTAAGAACAAGCCTCGATTGGGGCTCAGAAGGGCAGCGCTCAGGCAATGAGCTGAACCAGAAGGAGACAGCACTCATGTGCACATCTCTGCAGCTTCAGAGCTGCACGGCGGGCGCTCGGAGGTCGATTACTCACTGATCAAGAGAGCAGATTAAGAAGTTTCCACAACTGTGGTCAACACGGCGAAGCGTGGCAGCGATGCAGTGACTCTCACTGCTGCTCCCACTCCTTCGCTGCCGGCTGACGTCACACTGAGGGTGTTGGTGTGACATCACTTGGCCCTTCCCTTCCCACGGAGGTGGTTCTGTTCTGCACAGGTCTGGGCTCAGGGCTCAGCTCTGAAGCTGACTGTGGTACAAACCATAGCAAAACAAAGCCGTGACACCAACAGCTCCTCTAGAAAAACAAACATCCAAAGTGAAGACCAGAAATGCTTCACACAGATCAGCAGAGGGGAAAACACACCAAAAAACAGCCACTGGACAAATCCTGAGAGTACTAATGAAATAATAGCTCATCTGACAACCCACTGAGAGGTGAGCACCACCAGCACAGGACAGCCACTCCTAAGGGCTTTCCAACACAGAGCTTCACATACACCACTGCAGAGCTATAGGGCAGCCACAGAAATCTCATTTCCATTCACCACTTCACTTCTGGGGGTTGCACAAACGATCGAGACCTACACAGGTCCCGAGGGAGGAATTTCTGTGCGCTCGCTATTGCCTCTCCTCTTGTTCAAGACCAAAAATACTCTGCAGCTGTTGTGAATGCCCAGCTAAAAGGAAGCGAAACTCCTTTGTCTGCCCATCAGTAAACTACGGAGACGTACCGATTTCAGAGTGCTGGTTAAATGTTCAGTGAAAGGAGACTTCTGGCTAAGGCAGAATTAGAATTCAATACCTGAGCTCTGCTACAGGCAGCCAGCAGAACCCCCCAATGCCAACGACAGACCCGGTCTGCCATCCCACCAGACCCCAGCGCCGTCCAACCCCCAGTCCTACCTGTCAGTGAGGTTCATGGGTCCCGCGGGGGGTCCTGTCTGCACCGAGTGGCTGAAAGTGACCGCAGCGCAGGTCCTGCAGGAAAAGACAAGGAGGTGAGCGCACCTTTGGTCCGTGCAGTGATGAGCCCACTGCCCCCAGCTGGCATGTGCTGAGACAACGACCCTAAAACCGTGGGAAGGGCAGAGACTGCATCCCCTGCTTTGAGCTGGGAAGGAATTGAAGTCAGGGTTTGAATGCTTTCGGATCAACACACAAACTCACACTCCAGCCCCATTTGGCAATCAGTGATTTGGTGTTTGAAGGATACCCGAGTGCGTCCTTGTGCCCAGATGGATGCTGGCTAAATCCCAGCGGGGTTCTGCTGGGAGCCCAGCACAGCTCAGCCCCACAGTGCTCCTGGGGGCACCTGAGAACGTGTCCACAGCCCAGCTGGAGCTTCCATCAAGTCCACATCACGCAGAGAAAGCAGGGAGAAATCGCTTCCTGGACAAGTGAGTGTGTAACATTCATTCTGATGGATGAAGCTCACACGTGTTTATCTGCTTTTTGCTCCACAACGGCTTCTGCTGACCCACACTCCATAAAAACCCTTTTACGATCCCACACGCACAGCACAACGTCCCCACCTTCCTCTTCCCACTCTACGAAGACACCGAGGGAAGAAAGAGTGAGCCTGTGCACACCAGTGAGAAAACACCATCCAACCAACCCGTGAGGCCACACACCTGATGGGCAATGAGCCCACACGGCACTGCTGCTGGTCCAGGGTGAACACCAGGGCCACAGCACCGACCCAATGCCTGCCGTGCTGCTCAGAGCATCCAAAGAGGTTCCAATGGATCAAACAAATCGCTTCAAAATTGCAGATAGAGGAACTTAATGAATGGATATGCAACTGTGTTCTGGGCCTTGATTAGCTATCTAGAGGGCAGGTCTTGCTAATTATAGCTCATCCTATTAGTCCAATGCTTTTCTAATTAGTAGCCCATTGAAAACCATCACTATAGCTACTCGAGGGCCTTGGTGAGGATCCAGTGGTGCTGTGAGCAGCAGCCGTGCTGCGGTGCATCCACACCTGGTTGGGATACACCAAAGCCTCCCAAAAGCCATCGCAAGTGATGAGCTCCTGTGCTAATTAGTAGCTGTGGCACTGCTGCAGAGAGCAGGGAGCTGCAAGCTGGGACACTGCTGAGAAAAAGGAGGGGGGGGGAAAGAAAGGAAAGGATTTTGGAGGAGCAAAAAGGGATCACTCCTTCCATCGTGCTCTGGACATGGGGAGTCTGAGCCAGGCCGGGCTGCTGGGGCTCCTGCCTGCCTCCACTTCTAACAAACTGTAGCATTAAACTCCCATCGTGCTCCTGTCATGGGACTAAAATAGTTTTCATCTTACGAGGACACGAGGAGCTGTTTAACTGCTTCCCTGCCACGGGATGCAGCTCTGCCCTGCAGTGATGGAGCTCCGAGCGCCCACAGCTCCAGCCCAGCATCCCCACAGCACGCAGCACTAAGGAAGAAGGGTTGAGATGTTTTGGAGGAGTTCCTGGTAAAGCACCACTGCAGAGATTCTCGTGGGAAGTGGGCACTGAAGCAGTTAACACTGGGAAGTGAAACTCGGCCGGAGCAGCTCCAGCTTTGACAAGTCCCAGCAGAAGGCAGCGGCCGGAGCCGTGCAGCCACGTGTCCCAATGCCACCGGCACCGCCATGCTGGGAAACCCAGCCTGTGGTCCCCAGGCTCTGGGATAGCATCCCTCCCCTGACTGAGCTCAGCTCAGGTTGCTGGGAGCTCACACTGGCACCTGCTGAAGGGTTTTCCCCTACAAAACAACGGCAGAAGTTGTAGATCAGAACAGGGCCATTGCATCTATAGTGACATCACTGAACCCCAACACCATCTGGAAAAGCAACAGGTTGGTACAATTAAACAGAGTCCCAGAAGGGCCTGGGTTGCAAAGGACCACAATGCTTATCCAGTTCCAACCCCCTGCTATGTGCAGGGTCACCAACCAGCAGACCAGGCTGCCCAGAGCCACGTCCAGCCTGGCCTTGAATGCCTCCGGGATGGGCACCCACAGCCCCCTTAGGCAAGAATCACCACACCAAGCAAGGTTCTAAAGACATCCTGTTTTGAGAAGGCAGGCTCCAGGTTAAGATGAAGGCACGAAGCTGTGACACAGGCACACAGTGCACACTGCTCCGTGCGTGGCTCCTCAAACAAGCGATAAGAAAGCCTTGTGCTTTTTGGAAGGCTGAGCAAACCGGTCAGCACCAAAAGGAGTCACATTTCAATCTAAATATTGACACACGAGGGGTTGGCTTCTGCCTCGTGCTCAGGTGTGCTTCCACCAGTGCTTCTGAATACAAGAGTGAAGTCTTCCAAGTGTTGGCCCAAAAAGAGGACTCAAAGCCATACAAAAGCAGCAAGCCAGTTGCTTTAGCTTTAGCCAGAACTTCAGCTTGCATAAGAATTGACTCTGCCTTGCAGTGGAGGTGCCACCCCTTCTGCTCCTGGCCCATGTTGGTACCCCACCAAATAGCTGGGAATTGCTGCCTGATTCCTGCATGCCCATGGATCAGGAGGGCTGCAGTGTGCTCTGCCCCTCCACTCAGTGCTGCCCCACAGGAAGGCAAAGAGCCCTTTCAGGTGCTTGTTACCACCACTGCCACCCATTTATTGTGTACCAGGCCCACTGCAAATCCAATGTTACACATTGAGAGCCTCCCTCACTCACTCCCAAATTCCTGAGCAGAGATGAACACGCAGCCATCAACAGTGCTCCGAATTACCCCTCTGGATCAATGCCTGCGCTGGGGCAGGAACATGAAGCCGGGAGCAGAGGGAACGCTACCCACAGGCAGCAGCTGCTCCAGCACATCCATCCTTTGGAGAACACTCATTTTCCAGCATTCCCTTACTGATGCCAAGAGCCACCAAACCCCATGGCGGTGCATGCAGGGATCCACAGGCAGTGCATCCTCCCTCCAGAGGCCATCGCAGTGCCACGCTCTGCCCTCCCTCCCCAGCCCTGTCCGATCTGAGCCACCACTGCCTCCTAGCCATGCCGTGCGCCATGTTGGTGGCAGGGGAGGGGGTGTCTCTGTGCACTGCATGGAATGGTTTGGCAGAATATCAGAGGGGGAAAGGGGACGTGAAGGCATCACCTCGCTCACTCAGTGCCCCACAGCTCCAAGGACGGAGGAGACAGAACAGCAGCGGGCATCGGCCAAAGCACAGCCAGCATCCTCTGCTTCGCAGCACAGCATTCCTCTTCTCTGGGGGTAATTCCATTTGAGCCCACCTGGCTTCATCCAGCATCGCTCCCGGAGCTGTCGCAGCAGCATTCTTCTCCTTTTCTTTCCTTTGGAGCTCGAGGTACCGTCCTCCACCGACGACACGCTCTTCATCTCAGTGGTAGGAGTGCGTTAATAACCCATAAGCTAATAATTTTGTCACAGCAATCTTCGCTTCCCTGCCTGTATTATTTAAAAGCCAAGCCGAGGGTGTGCGTGGAGCATGACACTGCTCAGCAATCCAAATAAGGGAACGAAATGGCAGCTTGGCAGGAGCCCAGCGGCCACACCTATTGACAGGGGAAGCAGCACAGCCACCCCGGTCATTACAGCAGGAGCTCCGCGCACAGCAGCACCCACCTGCAGTCCAATGTCCCACCCATGGGGCCGTAGGGTGCCGTGGGGTGCATGCTCAGACCCTGACCCCATAGCTACAGGAAGCGGGGCTGTCGCTGTGCCCATGGGACCGAGGGGCTGTGCTGAGCAGCAAACCATCGGGGTGCTGCGGGGCAACATGTGCAGAAAGCAAACAGGAGATGCACGAGATCAGGGTTAGGCGGTGCGATTCCACCCCTTGGTGAGACTCCCCCAAAAATACGAGGGTAGAGAGCAACCGGAGGTGTGACAGCTGCAAGGAGCACTTCGCAAAGGAAATACTCCTATGCGTCTGTCAGTGTCCTAAGGGATCCATAGCATGCAGTATTAAAAGGAGTCATCTTCAGCTACTTCTATAGCCTCCACCATCACCACAGTTCTCAGGCACCAGTGACCAAGCAGCCCTCCAGCTGCCTTTGTTCCCTAAACCACTTCTACCACTTAAGTTCTGGCCATTAGTAAGCCATTGTCTCCGGGTTTAAACCGGTTTTGGTCCGACAGACTGAAATGAATCCATCCCTCTCCGGACAGCTTTGCTCAGGGAAGCAGCAGCAGAATCATTTCAAATACATTTAATACAAATGGATGGAATAAAGATCGCTCCCAGACCTCACCGTGCCGTCACAAAGCTCAGAATGTCAGCCTAAAGATGCAAGTAACACTCCATGGGTCCATTGGGGACTGATGTGTGCTCCTCCCCAGTGCAGGCAGGGCCCACAGATGACAGCTGCTGCCCTCAGAACTGCTGGGCACAACCTGGGCACCTCCCACAGACACCAATGAAAGCAGCAAGTTCTGCTCCCAAGCACTCAGAACACAGAAGATCTCCACTGCTTGTGATGGGCTGCCAACCCAGATGGCTTTCTGGGTACATCTGATAAGCCTGGCATATAAAACTTAGCAGCAAACAAAGCTGGGGGTGCACACACAGCAGCACAAAGCATGGGGAGAAGTAGTTTTACTGATGTGCAACAAACCAGAATAGAGCGGATCTGTGCTGTGAATGGACCCGAACTGTGGCTCAGCACATCTGCACCGGGGACACGCAGACCATGGGACCCAATGCTGCTGCAGACGGGATCTTCTGAGATCCCATTAAACATGAATGCCTTCAGTTTACTTCCTCTAATTCTTGTGAGCGTTTCAAAGCTCACAACCACGTGGCTGCGTCAGCAAATGAGCGGCCAGGCTCAGCTGATGGGCTGCAGCAAGGAAGTCCTCCTGCAGCAATAGGTAAATAAGCATGAGTGTGAAACCTAAAGATCCCATTTACTGCCTAATTATAGCATCTGCAAAGAGTTCCAGGTTCGCAGCATAAACCAAACCGAGCAAGAAATCACTACTGTTGATATTGGGATGCATGCAGCAGCACCAGCAGCAGCTTTGTTGCTCCCCCCATTTACCAGGGACCCACCTGGGGCTCACACTCCATTCCAGCTGTGTGCTGGGCAGCTCAGAGCTGCTCCGAGGAGCAGCAGCAGGTTCTGCAGCCAGCAACGGATCACACTGACTCCACTTTGCTCTGGTGTGCCCAGGAGCAGCGCAGGACACCAGAACCAGGCAGCGACCTCCATGCACACTGATCCTTCATTCCACAGCAGTTTACTATAGGGCACCGCAAACAAGCAGGGAAACTGCATTCAAGTCATTAGTCACCCCATGATTGTCAAGGGGATGGAGATGACTCCTCTTCCAAACACAGCACAGCTCCATGCAGGGCACTGAGCCAGCAGACGTCCCCAGCAGGGCAGGAGGGAGCACCAGCACAGCAGCAGGAAGGCAAACGGAGCAGCCCGGTGTGTGCTGTGATCACCACTGCCCTGTAGGGCTGTGTGCTTCCATGCCAGAACCACGCAATGCGTTCTGCCCCACACCCCCAGAACAGAGCCATCCAAAAGGATCACGCTTGGTCATAATGATATGCTCTAAGGGGCACCTGGAGGCCTCCCAGCCCAGCCTACCCCTCGTATGGGATGTACAGAAAGCCTGGGGAGCTCAGAAATACACCTGGCTTCAGCACACCACCTGCAAAGGCACAGAGCCATGGGGGAAGGAAGGTGGGAGATAGGTGAGCACAGTGCTCCCCGTGGCCAAGGGACCCCTGAGCTCCACGTCAGACCGTATCTAATGGCCTTCAGCACGTGTGACACACTGTGAAGTTTTACTCTCCTACATCACACAAATGTTTGCACTTCCTAATCCAACAAACTGCCCTGTGCAGATCACAGACTGCACCCACTGACTCCTCATTCTGCTTTAACCTTAAGCCCTACCAGCAATTCTCACTTAACGCTATGAAGGGATGGAGCTGCGTTGCTTGAGAGATAAAAGCTAAAGGTGAAGGTTAAAATGAGACCGAAGGAAATGGTTAAGAGATGTTCTGCAGATCTTCATAGCCCGTGCTGTACCCACTCAGGTCAGACAGCCAAAGCACAGAGATGCTGAATGGCCCCATCCAAGGCAGTGCTAAACTTCTCCTCCAGAGAAGCGCAGCTGAGAAGGAGAGCATTACCCACAGCCCTCAGCTGTGCACGTCTCGAGATGCAACTCCAGGGAGGCTGCTGATTACAGAGCTGAGAAGGAACAGAACGGCACTGCTACGGCTGCACCTGGCTGAAGCTGTTTCCCAGCTTATTTCATGGAATCTAGGGATGCACGGAACTTGCTAAGCCTTGCTTTTGTCCCATGCATTTTGTCCCAAGTGGCCAAACCACACATCTATTCTCTCTCAAAATCCTCTTGATCGTTTAAAGGTTGTGCCCAACAAGTGAGAGCCACGATGCTGCTCTCCAGCCCTGCCTGCTCCAGAGGAGGAACCACAAGCAGCACAGCAGGCTGCGGGCTCAGAAGCCCCAGCAAAACGAAGACACAGCCTGTAATTAAGACATAGGAAAGCTGTCTGGGAGGATTCCTTCCTGCCCTGTCCCGGCCACAGCCCCCAGGTGATGCTGAATGGGGCACACGGACACGTGCCAGCGTTGGGAGGTCGATGCCAGGAGCCGACAGCGCAGCACCGGGCAGCAAAGAGTGCAGCACTGCCAGTGATCCACGGTGTGCAGAGGGTGGGGGAAGGAAAAGTGCTGAACAACAGAAAGCCAGCATAGGAAACTGTGCATTAGTAAGCCTTAACCTTTGGGCGCTATCCCACGGCGCCGGCCTCGGGCAGCTCGCTCGTGGTTTCCCCACCTGAACACGGGCAGAGGCACAGATGGGGTGTTCTGGCTGAGCGGGGAGAAAGCATCACAAAAATGAATAACCTCTTGTAAGAAGAACGCGCTGCTGAGCCTCCTGCATCGTCCAGCTCTTACATCCCACACTCCTTCCCCTCCTATCCCCAACCCAACACAACTCCATGTGACTGGAAGTCAATGAGTGCCCATCGCAGAGCTCTCTGTAGCACTGCCCGTTCTGAGAAGAGAAGCAGAAACCTCTTCAGCACCGTTTTGTCTTCGATGTTGTAAGGGAGCTCTGCACACGTGTGTCAGTCCAGCAGGGGAACGCGCACACACAGCATGCTTTCTGTCCAACTTTCCTCTGCTGAGCACTGCTGGGGCAGCGCCTCCCACCAGCAGGGAAACCTCCACGGCTGCACAGCAGTGCAGGTCTGACCTCTCCCCTCACTGGGAGCTGAGGGAAGGACGAGCACAGAGGTTGAGGAGCGGCCCTTAAAGGCACCTTCAGCCTGGGGGAGAGAGCACAGCTCCCACATGCACAATAGGCACCAGGGGCACAGCTCAGGCCTGGCTGAGGCAGCCCTCCATCACCCGAAGGACTTTTAAGCTTCATTTTCTATGCACTCCCAGCCAGCTGAGGGATGCCAGACATTGGCTGCCTTTGGTTTTACCCCAAGTGTTCTCCTCCATCCTCCCTCCAAGCACAGCACGAGCAGTGCAGATGGAACCCCACACAAGCCCTAAAACCATCGCGCAGCACATGAGCACCACCTGAGTTTACACCAACAATTCCGCACGGCTCCCTGTATGCCTACCAGCCTGTAATTACTACAAAAAGTCACAGCGCAGCTATATTAAGTTCCCCTATTAGCATACTGACACTGCAGCAATGCCAGCTCCATTGCATCACCGCCCGTCGGTGTAACCCCACGTAACACAGCTCCACACCCCCACCTCTGAGCAGAGGGAACGTCTGTGGCTGCCTCCATCCTGCAGTGCAGACACACAGTGCTTCTTCCCAGCAGGATCCAGCCCAGCGTCCCTCCGTCAGGCATGGGACTCAGCCCTTCTCACACCAACACAAACTCAATCAGAGCTAACTGGTCACAGAGTTGGGCTTAGAAGAGCATCACCCGCTGCCTCCCCACGGATGGCACACACCAGGGTGAGGCACTGCAACCCGACTGCTGCACACACGGCGCTCCTGGACTTTGGTCACATCAGTGCAGGGGGAGATGGAAGCAGAGCGGATCCCAGCACTACGAGCAGCGCTGCACGGAGGCAGTGCTCTGTGGGGTCACAGCCCCTCAGCACGGGGCTCTGTGCCACCACCGGGGGCTCAGGAGGTGCCACTGCAATGTCACCCCCAGCTCCCTGCCTGGGTTCTGCAGGGGCCAGACCCCACACACCAAACACACACACACAGTCAGCATGCCATGCGCCCTTCTTATTCCTTACTTTCACCATCTCTGTCCCTGCTCCTCTCCCACCTCACAGTCTCCGCTATCCATGCTCCCGTTTCCCCGTGCTGCTCTCCTGGGGCTCGAGAGCTGCTCAGCAGTTTGGGAGCAGGGAGGGATGCACTCCCAGCTCCTGCCTGCTCCGCTCTGCCAGCAGTCGCCGATTCCCAAAGGGCCCTCTCCAGTTTTCACTTCCTGTGCAACACTCCCAGTGAGCAGCTCTGCTGCTGCTGCAGCCGGAGGAGGAGGGAGCGGGGAAGTCGGGCACCCACGGGAGCAGCTGAGGCTGAGGCCGTGCCCGCGGGTCGGTCCTCGGGGACCCATCCTAGGAGCACCGCGGGGGAACGGAGCGCTGCAGCCCGGACAGTCTGCAGCAGCACAGAGCAGGCAGAAAGGGACAAGCGAAAGCAAAACCCAACGCGCAGACATCCGAGATAAAGCCGCAAGCAGATGCCGCGGGGCAGCAGGAGCGCACATCCCAACTTCGGGGCCGTGAGATCGGGAACGCCGCGCGATACTGCGCAGCTTCGGGCTGTGCCCGCTGGAGCAGGGCCGGGGCTCTCCCCTCGCAGTCACGCAGCGCAGCGCACACCGCGCTGTGCCACCGCCCCGGGCCGCCCCGCCGTCCCCGCACCGCCCGGCGCCGGAGCAGTTCCCGGCCGATCCCCCGCCCGGCCCGCACCCCGCGGTGCCCCGACGTTCCCGGCAGGCGGCAGAGGAGCGCCCCTCCGGGCAGCGCGGCCCCGGCGCACCTTGAGCGGGGGGGGGGGGGGGGGGGGGGGGGG